>JAOBBB020239618.1:0-11323 GCA_025331005.2 Zoanthus gigantus | reverse complement strand
AATGACAATGACAATGACAATGACAATGACAATGACAATGACAATGACAATGACAATGACAATGACAATGACAATGATAATGACAATGACAATGGCCATTTATTTCATGTTAGTGCTCCTACTTTGTTATAAAACACTGAAGGCGCATTACAGAAAACGGACATTTAAACATCACATGAGTCATAAAATTGTTGTGTCGATGACTCGATGAAAGTAAAGATGAATGGATTTTTTGGTCGTGCTTGGAGATCCAACACTTCCACTCGCCCATTTATTTATTTTATTTTAAAGCTATAAAAGCTTTATTAGAATAGGATTTAATTTTAATTTTAAAAGATTTAATACTCTTGTTTATTTAACTTTCGTCCAAGAAACGTGAACGTCTTTTTATATATATATGGATTCGAGAAATTTCGAAAATTAAAACAAATACGTGTGAAACCAATCGGTTTGCAGATCAAATTTCAGCACAACGCACTTTACCCATTATTGTTTTTTTTTTCTAGGAAATACTTGACCTTTCAAAAAACGTGCTAAAAATAAAATATAGTTTTGATTTGATTAGTTTCTGGTGTTAATTAGGTTTGACTAGAAGTCGAAAAAGCGATTCGGGAAATCAAAATGCATTTTTTATAGATCCTGATTCTTTTTTATTTTTAACCTTGAAAGAACTGACTCTTTACACCACAGAGGGACGTCCTCTAGTTTCTCTTATAAGGTCAAGATATAAGTTTTGTGGCTATCAAAGGACGAAATTCACTGACAAACTGCTCGGTAGCTGTTTCTTGGCACAAAATTGTGCTCACTTTTTAAACTTTAAAACAATTAAACATAAAAAAATTAAATAAAACAAAATAAGAATATAAGAAAAAGATAAAAGTGTATGTCTGTGATGTGTGTGTATATAGATATATATGTATTAATTGTAGACTGCAAATGATGAATACCGTTAACAAAATGCCGCCTCACGTAGGATCTAAGAAGATCAACCAGCCACAAAATGTGTGAAACATGAGTAAAATAAAATGCAAGGATGGAAAACTACGTTGAAATTAATTTGTCACTGAGCCAATATGAGCAAGAGCTTGGACTAGGCCAGCAACTTTAACCGAAAACAGTTGTTTCATGTTTCACACATTAATTGTAGAGTGTTTGTGGATCAGGCCAAACAGTGATGTTAATTTACTAGTATTTTTAATAAAAATACTTATTTTAAAATAAAGTCTTTTACGGTAGAGCTTCTGACATGTAATTTTACATTCAGTTATCCAGTTTCGCCAACTGACAGACTGACGGGATTATTTTCATCTTAGACGTAAGTTGGTACATGTGGGGTCGGCGTCAGTTTGTGCTCAGCCCCCGCGAGAGCTACTGACGTAAATAAAACGTCATAACACGGAGACCTGCCATAAAGTGCAGAGATTGTCGGCAGGCCGATTGTTTAAAGGGCAGAAACGAGCTCAAGGTTGTTGGATTTGATACAGGATACAGTTTGTATTCAAGACGAAGGAATAATGTTTCATAAGCCGTTATTTGAAGATTTTAATAGATAGTGTGTGAAAATGTTTCTACTGAAATAAGCCTGAAATTGTTGCCTCTAACCGCAATCTTAAAGTTTCTTGCCAAGAGTGCGTGCGGCTAATCTTACTGCTGAAACAAATTATCAGTCAAGTTTATTGAAAACCTATTGATATCTCCGCTTGATATTTCTTTCTTATATCTGGCTGCAGAGCAGAGGATCTGGTCGCGTTTACGAGCGTTAAAAGCAATTGACAACTCCAGCAAAAAACAAGGTTAGTGTACATAGCTTAAGTTACTTAGCCTTCTATTATTTGTTTGGCCTGCATTTTTCAACATTGTGATATGTGCATTATGCATTTGTAAGTCATTATGAGAGCTAGAGAGCATCATATAGCTTATGGCCAAACTGTTAAATATCTTTTAATAATTTCAAGTTCTTTACCCTACATTTGATTTAGTTGGAAATTCCTAGAGCATGAAATTGATCCCTTACCACAATATTTCCTTCAGCTCCCTAAAAGTCTTATACATCAAGTCAATATCGATCCAAATTGCGTTTTAGCCATGCAGGCGACAAGAATGACGTACGGTCAAGACTTATGAATTCAGTGTTGTTACAACAACAAATGGATTTAAATACTGGATATAAACAGCGCAATACTGAAGAAAACTTGATGCAAAACTGATCACATTTTCACTCATTACTAAACATTTCGATAAAGTGAAACATGTTTTTAAAAAGTTCATCGAATATTCACAAGATTACGGTACCCCCCACAGTAGCACTAGATAGAGAAATATTTCGTTAGGTTTTCACAAACGCACCCGAATCTGTTAGAGTTATATTACACAAGAGAATTTTGCAAACGTGGACTTGCACATAATTCAAACAAGCACAACGATTTCCGTGAACTTTGCTGTATTTTGTTTTACCGTGGCTTTGTGCGGAGTTCTCTTCAACGTACAGATGGATTTGAAATAAAAACAGTCACTTGGTGTTTAAAGAAAGACAAAATATGCAAGAGCAATTACTACTTTATAAATTTATGGTGAGTTGATAAGATTAATTTAGCTTTTTCTTAACTCTTTCAACAAAAACCTTAATTAAACGATCTTTGGTCAAAGATGTGCCGAAAGATTGGTGCACATAATACTGAAGTATTTTGGTTAATGAGCGGAAAGTTCTTGTCGTCTGGCGCTTTACTCTACAAATGAAGGAAGTAATTAAGAAGAACTAAACTTTGCAAATTTATATTTTCACTGTCCTTGATCTGAGATGCCGCAAAACTGACCTGAGCTAGATTTTTATAAAAGTTAAAACTCTAGACAAATCAAAAAAGTTTTCTCAAAATAAAAGTGTTGTGGTTGTACTGCAATTAAAAATACCCGATGATTCATACTAGTGTGGCTACGGAATTCGACTCAAACTTCGTTTAACCCTAAAGGGGCAATATTTTAAAACTGTTTTCAGTTTTTTACATTAAGGGCGCATGGGTTTTGAAGAAAATTGCATATGTTTTTTTTAACTACTGTTATCAACGTTTTCTTGGTTTGCAAAATTATATTGTTGCCTTGTTCCTCAAGCTCCGGCTCAACAACCAATGATAATATATTATAGCTACCCGCATGGTACAGGACGTACCAATATGAACTGTTTTAAAATGTGTTTGCTCTTCGGCCATTTCATTTCTGAATATAAGCTGATTCTAATAACAGAAGTTAGTACTATGTCAGTTTTAGAAATACTGTTTCATGTGATTTCAAAAAATGTTTTCAAATATTTGATTAAAGTGAAGTACTTATGACAGTTATGTCTTTTCTTTCATAAATGGAATACTGCGTCGGTGTTTCGATGTACAGAAACAGTTTAATAAATTGATAAGTTGAACATCGTTGAAGCAAAGGGCAACCCGGGAAAACCACATATCATTTAAAAGACTTTTTAAAAAAAAGTTTCCGATATTTCCCAAAGGTGTACTAAAAAATTGCTAAGATTTTTGTGTTTCAGCAACTTTCAATTTCAAGGACTTAGAGGGCTGTAAAATAATTCCTGAGAATAAACCGGCAAGATTTCCAGCTGCTTTTTCGAACCCTGTGTAAAGTAGGATTTTGTAAAACTATAATTTTTTCCCCCTAAAACTATAGTTTTTTGAAGTAGTGTTTGCTGTTAGGTTTAAATTGTAAATGAGTATCGGGGCAAGGATTCTCTTTTGTTTCTTTTTGTTTGTTTACTTATTTGGTACATTTTTTTGCCAAATAGAATAATTAAAAAATGATATATACAAAAAGTATTGCGGCTACAAGAGCCATCAGCTAGAAAACCCAAGAGGCTCTTCTGACAACCGTCCAAATAACGTTTCTCGCTACCCAAATGGATAGAAGCTTACCTTGATCAAGGCATTTCAAAATCACAGCTCAATTCAAACCATTCCAAAAATAAGAGAAATAAATTAACATAAAAAGGTTTAGACAACAACAATTCAAACGAAAGGGTGTTTAATAAACGCAATTGGGGAGGCTGGTGGTTGTGATGAAACAAAGGGATAACAGTACAAAAACCAAAACCAGGGAAATGTTTACCTGAAAGATATTTATTTAAAAATCGCTGCTTGAGTCGGAGTTACAGAACTAACATTGTACAATAAATAGACAATGTCACTCTACAATTTATCATAAAATATTACAAAACTGTTCGTAGGAAAACTTTAATGAACTTCCATCTTCAAAAGCCGTTGAATTGCATTGGATTAAGACGCTATTGAAATCCCATGAATAGTGAATCGTAAAAACCGGTACTTGTCATTCATACTAAAATTACTTCAGGCAAACGGATACGAAAATATTCTACTAACTTAATATCGAAAACAGGTCTGCCACACGAATTATGGCTCTAATATTTACACTCGTACATCAAACTTCTTCATACAAATGCAGATTTTTTTGGGTCAATAAAATATGTGATATCAAGATCTAAAAATTTGCATACTAACAGATATCTACAATCTGAAATGGTTTAAAACCACCAAAATCTTAGAGTATAAAAATACTGTTATCAAATGGGACAATTATCTCCTCATCAGAGTGAATGCAACAGTCAAACATTTGTTAAGTTACGCTATATACAACAACTTAAGATCTGTTAAATAAATTTAAAAATCAGAGTTCTTGGAACAACATTTTTCCACAGTGAACTTGCAGCTGTCTTGAGTTTAACTAAATAAAGTATTTTTTAGACTCCCTGTAAAACAAAAATAACAACAAAAGTTAATAATATACTTTTAATGAATCTATCAATATTTACCAAGAGGAAATATAGGATGGGGGGGAGGGGCTATAGGGTGTTAGAGGGAGGGAGAGAGGGAGGGAATTTGTTCGTAAAGCTTTCAATGCACAGAAGATGAAAAAGGCCCCGCTATCTTGGTTTTCGAGTAAGGTTAGATTTTATTGTCTAAACACTTCATTCAGTAATGTATTGGGCAAGAAAGAGTGGCGTTTACGAATGGATCAATTCTTCATAGTAAATTAGAGACAAAAATTGTTTTTTAAAAGTTAAAAAAGCTAGTGCAAACCCTCGCAGCACCATTGGGAGCGCCTTTAGCCAACAGCATCTTAAATTTTGTATTCATGGGAAAACTGACGTAACTCCCCCACCCTACACCCCCTCCTTCCCTTCCCGGCTCAAACAGATTTTATTCAGGGCGGAACGATAATCCATCGTAAATTAGCTCCAGTTGTAAAGACGATCATACAAATAATTAATGATGTTAAGACTTAAAACTTTTGGCCGATATCTGATCCAAAAAAAAATTATGTCGCAAAACTCCATATAATGCAAATTTTAAATGCAACAAATGTGCTTGATTCTGAATGGCGTGTTAAAAACTGAAACACAACGCGTAAAAATCAACTTCCAGTATCCAATCAGTGGGATCCACTAAATCAGAAATACATAATCTGAGGCCCAGTTTACCGTGAAAGAAGGAGACAATGGAGAATGTGTTTTTCTTTCTGATACATCAGTACAAATGTTACGTCTTAGTGCTTCTTGATTTGAAAAATAAGCAAAAGGTTATTTTCGATTGCTGTTGGTTTTAAAATTCATTAAGCTGAACTAAAGGCTTTTGCTAGTAAGCCAAATAAGTCCCCTGCATTTAACTTTCTTTTATACCCAAAGACAACGAGAGCAACAGCTGTCACGTGTCACAACTTTGGTTGTATAACACTGAAACAAACTTTCATAATCAACGCGTAATGCTTAATTCTTTTCAAGCGAGTAAAACTAATTTAGCTGGAAAGCATTACTGAACAACTTACGAAATTAAACACAAATCTTAAAAAACGATATTTTAACAAAGTTCTAAACACGAGTTTTATTACCGGATTTAGATATTAACGCTCATCCTGAGCTTTGAATTTGCCTTACATCGATTTTAGTTAACAAGTAGATGCAAATTAAAAGCAGGAAACGCCAGCTTAAATAAATTGTAAAGCCAGGAAACGAAACATTTTTGTAGACAAAAGTAAAGGCGGACCCATGTTACCCAAGTCATTTCGAATAATAGCGTGTTTTCGTACTAATCTTTACTCTTAGAATATAGAACATTACTCATGTTTGTAGGCCATAAACATTTTGCGCTTCAATTGGTGCATTCAGTTTTCAACTGCACTCCCAATATTAAGTTGAATTTAACAATCCTATAAACAATTACCACAAACAGCCGAAAAACTCGGCACTGCTTTTAAGTCAATATTCCATAATTAAACCCGAACACGCACGAAAAATTATAAAGAAACAGTTATTTTAATACTTAAGGAGAACCGCAAATACTCATTCCAGCTTAAATTTAATTTGCTCTGATTTGTACAAGGTTCTAACATCAAAACTATTTAGTTTTGCTTAACCATGTCATGTTTTTCTCTACACAAGTAACGTAAAATTACCACGAAATCTATTGACCTGCGACGACAAAAAGATAGACCACGTGATTCAATCAACGCTATGTTAAAATTTTGACCATCTTCTAGAGTGAAATGTTGAAGTTTCGAGTATTAGCTTCTTCGTCAGGGCAAAAATTAATAACTTTGTCAGTTACGTGTTCGTTTCTTGCTTCAGGGAAGAGTTCGCGTCGCTCGGTCTGCGATTTTTAGCACTATATAATTACAAATTATCTTTGCCGGACGGACCGAAAAATGACGACAATTAATCATTATTGTAATAGCCTGTCGGTTTTTGATCAAAAGGATTAAATTTAAAAATTTTCTACCACAAATGAAATGCACTATAGGATAACAAGGATGGCATTCTGTCGCGCAAGTATCAGAAATTAGTTACATAAAGAAAAAACGATAAAAAAAGAAATCACTTCGCCAAAATAGGTCTCTCGTTTCTGGCAGAAAAAGGGACAAATTGAGATGGCAAGGTCCTAAGATTAAGATCATTATGAAAGACGAAGCAAAATTTTCGCTATTCTTTCACTAAATACCTTAAAATAGCCATGGAATGCAGACACGTAATTGTTCCGCATTATGAATGAAAAGAGCTCTGCGAACCTTGTACTTCAGTTTCGCCATCTAACACTCATTAGCTAATATAATTTTGTTATTGTAATGAATGGCACATAAATAAAACAAAAACTTGTAAACATCAGAACACCAAAATAATTCTTATCGCACAACTGCCTGATTATCAAAGATTGAAAAAAAAATCTCAGAAGTTTTCTTTTATTGAGTTCTCAGACTGAAGTTTTACATAGTACGACCAGTTGGGAGGAAGCAAATTTCACAGACTCGCAGCTGTTAAAATTGAAAGACAAGCTATTCTAATCACTTAAAATCAGACAAATATGTGCAAAGACTTGGAAATTATTGCAACTTTGAGAAGATCAACGATAACAGCAGAACTGGTCGCTAAAAGCATTAGCTTCATGGTGATAGAAATGACATATACTTTTGATCACGGTGAACAATTCCCTTTGTCTTACTTAACGTTCCCTGAACTAGATACAGGTAAGAATGTGTTTTACAAATAGATAACTTTTACACCGTAGTGAAAATAGTTTTTGAATTGACGTTTAGGACTGTAGTCCTTCGTCGAAGTGAATAAGATAAGAATGTGGTAATCATTAGTAAATGATTAAGCCTTTAACGCGAGCATTATCTCAAATGTTAATAGTTTCAGTTACTAGGGTAAAATCAAGTAATCAATTAACATACGACTATGAATCAAATACTTAGGTATCAATTAACATATGACTATGAACGAAATACCTAGGTATTAATTAATGAAATACCTAGGTATCTCAGTACTCTTTGGGAACTTTTCCTACAATATTACTGTATACTTACACGATAACTGCGGATAAGACTTTTACCTTCTTGTGTTAGCATTTTATTGGGAATCATGCATCAAGATTTGAATTTTATTTTTTGTTTTGAAAACCTCTACTCAAAGGTAATATATGGAGCTCTATGAACACATTATGTTCTAATTTCTTTATAAAAAATTCTGGCAATTAGTTTAGGACCCAATAGCTATGAAATATAAAATCAACGTAAGCAACGGTCAACCAAAGTTTTAGCATTTAAAGTTTTGAACATAATTTGTACTTCTTTAAAGCCTTTAGGGTTTTATCTGTATATAGTTTAAAACCAACTTTTGTTATTTACCGGCGAAGAAGTTAAATTTAAGATAAGGTTGAGATAAATAATTAAAAACGAAAACTATGAACTGAAAAATGAAACACTATCTTACTCATTCTTAGTACGAACGCAAGAAAAAATAAAGCCGAGGTTTTTAAGATTTAATCTCTACAGAACAGGTTTATATGTATATAAAACTAAACTTCTTATTACTTGCAATAAAATTTTAGGAACGTTTTAGTAACTACCGTAAACTGAACACAATTTATACTCGCAATTTAAAGATTAATCTTTACAGAAGTTCTTTAAGTAATTAGTTACTATACAAGCTTAATAATATTATTTTTAGGGTGTTTATTATTGTTATAACGTCTGACCTTGTAAATAAATGACAATACGAATGTATTGCGTCACACTTGAGAGCAATTGAACCTAAAATAAAAACATGTCAGATCTTTTGTTAAATATATTTGAGTTAAATTCATTCGGCATTAGAACTTTAACAATGCTGTTTAAGAATCATGCAGTAAAATTAAAAAAAAAAAATTTTTAGGTGAGCTTGCCGATTTTAAAGCAAATTTGTCATACTCATTGTGCAGACGGCGATTATCGTTGGAACCTATATTTTAATATACTTGAAAAGGTGCTGTTTTTGCTTGGTTGGAACTTCGCTTCTTATCAGCTAAGGATGTTAAACCGTAGACCCAGTAACTCGCCTCCCTATCGGGGGACTTTAAAAGTACCCACAAACACTTATCGCCATTAAAAGTGATCTCGGTGTTGTTTTTTTTGTCTGCTCTGGCATTCTTAATATATACCTCTAATATATGCAAGTCGCTGAAGCAGACAATCCAAAACCCTGTTGACTTTGAAAATCATTGTTTTAGGTGCTTAGCACAGCAGTGAAATATTCTATTTAGCTTTTTAAAGTACGCCGTTAATATAAGTAAATATTGAACATATCACTTCCGCTGGAAGTAGCTGTAATGCGACTATTGTTATATAATAATACCTGTACAACTAGAAAATATAAAAATTCGGTGACAAAAACAGGAAACCAATTAGTGACTGATAGTTGAGCTAACTACAATAAAAACAATCTTCAACTTAAACCTACTAGTCCCTAGTTTAACTGAAGTTTAGTCGAAAGCTGTTTAGGTTTGGGGGTAGAAATTTCGGTCCTTTGTGAAACAATGCTGGCCAAATATTTAATTAGTAGTATTGAGTGCTAGAATGTAAAATATTTGGTATCAAAAACCAACCGAACTTGTAAACAAAGGATGCTAAAGAGAACTGACAGGAAAACATTGTAGACTATGATGGAAACAAATGTTAAACATCTGTAACGCTCTCAAGAATGATAACAAAGGGGTTTTGTTTTGCGGTTTATTTTGTCCTTTTCATATTATTAACTTATTAAAACTTGTCAAAACAACGAGAAAAGAAGCGAAAACTGAACGCTTTAATGCTCTCGGTATGTTGAACTTGAAGCAAAACGGTATGGACAAATGTAAATCAACTGATTTCAAAAATTGTTTTGTTATAGCAATACACAGTGCACAAAAAAAACCAGCAGACAGCAAAGTGTTTGTACACATCAAAGTACTAAGCGGGTGCAACAAAGGACTTGTATTACACAAACTGTTAATCGATAGGGCGTTGAAGCTTGAAGTCTAATCGCGATTCTCTTAATTAACTAATTAAATATAAGTGAAAGCGACTCTGGGGAATATTCTTGTTAACTCAGTATTCAAGTTTAGTCACAAAGATGGCAAAGATTATTTTAATAATACATCAATTGCATTCCGAAATCATTTTGAAAACGAAGCGGCTCAATTATAAGCGTAGCAATTTAATCGGCAAGGGACGGCAAAGAGTGTTAAGAAAGGTAATTTAACGAACGATATTTGCTAAACCGGTTCTTCAGTGCACTTAGAAGATACATTGCTAAAGTTTCCAAAGCCTGCTCTAATGGATAACAAGCACAAATGGGGCCGGGTTTTATCAATGAACACCGACCATTGAGCATATTGGAGGGCCACCGGTTCAGATAATATAAAGCTCTTAAATTGAACTATTAACTTCAAAGAAACCTCTCCGATACTAAGAACCAATATAGAAGAAAAATAAGTGAATTCTGTGTTGATTGTGTACATAATGTTCCGCTTCTAACAGCTTAAATAAACTATATTCTTGGATATTTACCTTTGAAACTAAGTATCTGTGTTTTCGCAAGAATTAAAAAGTAATTTCTTATAGTGATTAAGAGTCGGGAGTAAGACAAGGAGTATTTAAGTATAGAATGCTACGAGGCAAACACATCACATTCAGTAAACGATACAGCACTTTGAATCCCCTTCAGGCTCTAGGGTAGCGGTAGAGCTTTGGTTATGAGGACATTTCAATAAAAACTCCGCAAAGATACGATTGATAAAAATCGCTTATTCAATATAGCTGAAATAAAACTGAAATTGCGCATAACTACGCACAAAACTTTTGTTCCCAGCTATTATTTTATCAGAAGGAGGAGACGGGGCTTAAATAAACAAAGAAGCCGCATGAGAACTTCTAGAACGTTCATCAAACTTGTAATAGATTGTGATTGTTCAAGCCAAGAAGCAATAAGAAAACCGAGTGCAACTATTTACAGAAACTGGCCCATGTAGACGTTGCATTCTGACGTTTTGACAGTTCCGTGTTCTCCAATAACGTAAAATTGCTAATCGAACACTCTTTAGTTATAATAATCAACGAACCGTCCATTTTCTTGTGGAACTCGAAAAAATGCCATTGATAACTTGGCATTTTTAAATAGTTTTCACAAATGAAAAACATCAAATTAAGGCCGGCGCACACTTGAGGTAAACAGCTGAGCTCTTTACCTCGTGAGATAGTTTCCTCAGCTTATTCCGCACGTGTGCGGCAAAATTTTGGTGAGAATTTCGTCTCGCGAGGTTGTGAGACAAAAATCTGTCCTGTTTGATAATTTTTACCTCGCGAGGCCAATTTCTCATCGTGTGCGGACGCCGTGAGCATCTTGCTGAGCCAGAGTAGAATTGTAGCCAATAAAATGATGTACTGGGATGGCGTCATTTTTTGTTTGTTTTGACGGAGAAAATGGCGGGCGCTAGTGTTATAGATGATTTATTAAAAGAAGAGAAAC
>JAOBBB020239548.1:0-11323 GCA_025331005.2 Zoanthus gigantus | reverse complement strand
GTTCAGCTCAAATCCGCAATAACAAAGTGATTTTACTGCTTGTGTGGTATTAATATGTTTTCTGATATTTTCTGTATAACTAGTTTTTTTCACCATTTTTTACCAGATATCTTTTAGGTTTTCAAATGATAAATAATGAAAATTGGCAATGCAAAAACACTGAAAAATTTTTTCATGTATGCTAAACAAGTAGGTTTTTTTTTGTGAGACAAATCTTGAAATTGGGACTTTATTTGGGTTTTTTTTTCACGTTCTGCCAGCAATCAGAGTCATGTATCAGGGCCAATCCCAGATCACCCTGGGTTTGAGTCATTTCCATCTTGTTTTAGTAAATTCACTGATGTAAAATTTAATATAAATTATTATTATATTTTTTTCATTCCAATTTTTTAGCTTACAATTTTCTTGAAAGATATAAAACATATGAAAATTACAGCTTATTTATACTAACTAAAATGTTTGATGTATTTAAAATTTCAAATATTGTCATTACAGGTGCTGCCTTATGAAAGTAATTAGGCTGTACAGAATATACGTAATTATTTCAATTCTGAAGTCCGCATTTCCAAATGCCGTAAAGCAAGACTTGAGGAAATTAGTTCTTTATTTTTTACTGAAAAAATGATGTTTGAATGAATTCTAACTGTAAATTAAACTGATATATTAAAAGTTATAAATTTTGTTCACTTACAAAGTCATACATTTTCAGCTACACGTTGAAATGTTTTCACTTTAGAAATAAGTTACTATATATATTATTTGTACTGATGCAAATGACATTCAAATGAAGTCTATAATGTAGTAAGAAATACCGTGTGTACTCTATTTGCATATTGAACTGAAAAATGGCACTCAGAGCCTAAAAACAAAGGTGAACAAAAACATGCTTTCATAAAACCTATCCAACCTGGTTAAACTTGAAAAATATTACCCTTTTTTTAGATCACAATATTTTTCAAAATTTTCTAAAAGCTACATAAAATTTAAAGTATGACCCATATCAATAAGTCTTTGGCTTCTTTTGGGTTTCTTTGCCACTTTTCCATCATATATTAAATGTAAATTTATAGTCTCGTAGGCAAAATCAATAAACTGAACTAAACAGAGAAAGAAAGTCCAAGTTTACGCTGCAAGTTATGCTTCTAGTTGGTGTAAAATTTGAACCTCTGTTCCCCTTGTCCTCCCTCTCTTCATTACAATAATGAGTTGAGCTTCTGGAGTGTTGTTAATCAGTCTTTGAATATCTGACATGGGCTCTGAACTAAGTAAGCATCACTTCTTTATAAGAAAACATTAGTTAGCCTTGTTACAATGATATTTTTTTGTCTTTTGTCTCAACCAAAGAGAGTTTTTACTTAATAATCTATTTTGGATAAATTATGTTAAATTGATGATTTAAGTAAAATTTAACAGTTTAATTATAATTTTTTATTAGTCTAATTTTTCTTTATATGTAGACATTTTAAATTTAGTTATCAACAGAGGTTACTGTTTTTAAGAATAAAGAAAGGTTGAAATTAACAATCAGTTTTTGAATAAAATATGTTGTTGGCCATCAGTTGTAAAACTGGATTATGGTGATATTAAATAGAGTTTGTTGGTGGCCATCATATTTTTAGATCAGTGTTTTACAAAAATTTTAATTAGTAAACCATTATGATATTTCTGGTTTTGCAACTTAAAGGATATCATCTAGTTTTTAAAAATATTTTATAAAACATTTTAGATTTATGTAAAAACTTAAATTAGATTTTAGTTACTTTGTTATGAATTGATAATGTTCATTTAAATAAACACAATTTAGTATCTTTTATAAAACATTCACTGAGGGTCCAATTAGTGTTTGGTTTAATTTAAATTTATTTATCATTTTGACAGTTTCTTACACAGTCATATCTTCAATCTTTTTGGATAATTTTTATAAAGGGATTGTTTGATTCATCTTGCCATGATAATTAATACATTTGTAGATAAGAAATAAATATTTACATGTCATGTCCTAAAAATGTATTCCTTGATAAATAATTTATTTAACTATATTATGAATAACATTTTATAATCACCAACATTGAAAGTTCTGCCTTTCTGTATAAGAAAAAGAAATTGAGGATGGTAAAAATGAAATCAAGTTTGTATTTGCAGTTTCCTAAACTTCCCATGTTTTTTATTGTTTATTTTAGCCAGATCAAATAAATTTTCAGTCTAAAGAATTAAGAAAGGGATTGATGTAAAGAAAATGATCATGCAGTGTCCTCTGTAAAAATAATTAATTTCTTTTTATGTATTTGTTTTGACTACTAACCAAGAAATGGATGGTTCGCTTTTAGATGAAGAAGATGAAAATTGCAGTGAAGTGGGTGAGTCTATTAAGCCTTTGAATGCTAAGCTAGAAGATCTCCAGACCTGCAATGACCTTGTAGGCAAGCATGGAGCTGCATTACAACGTTCCATCGGTGAGATACAAGAAACAGAAGACAGTCATTTACTACTTACCAAACTGAAAACAGTGAATGAGAAGTCCACACTATTTAGGATCACAGCAAATGCAATGATCAGTGTAAGTATAAATATAAATAAAATAGTTTTAATTATCTTAAGTTCTTTACCTAAATATTTAATATTTTCTGTGATATACAAATTTTGTCATGTGATTTTGGTATGGCAGTTAGCTGTGCTATTTCAGAATCTTGAAATATTTTAATTATACAGTATTAGTGAATCGTGATCTTGATTCATAACATATGATAATGTTTCTTAAGTATTTAATCCTTATTCCTAACAGCTTTTTCTTAATTGATGAAACACTGTTTTTGCTATTGAAAGATTCTTTGCTTTTCTGTTCTTCTGTTACTCATGTTATGTCTAAAGCATAAAAATTATTTTAATTATCACAAGTTATTATTTAAATTTTGCCACACAGTTAAACTGCTATCATTGATTTTAGCTTACTATTTTTAGTTTTGTTATTTCATATACTTTTGACATTCATTTATAATTGTTTAAATAAAGATTTATTTCGAAAAATATTTTAGTAATTCTTCCAAAACTAAATTATTCACATTGCTATTCTAACAGGAAGAAATAATTATGTTAATTTGGGTTTTAGTTGATTTTTACATTAGAGTCCTGTGTAGTGCTACTGTGATTAGTTGTAAAGCACAGCTCAAAGTTAGCGATAGACCCCTCTGCTCTCCAGTAAAATATACAATGAACTAGTAGACTTGTATTTAATCTAGTCCAAGTGTCTAGTAAAATATTGTCATTAACTAATAAGAAAATTTTTGAAATATTTGTGCTCTCATTCCATGTATTTTATGTCCTGTTCTGCCTGAAAGTGACTTTCTGCAAACAGCGGGCACATGTTGATTGAATGATTATTTGTAAATTATTGTGTCATAATCATACAATTTTCTTGATTTATTGACTACAGCAGTCTCTGCTTGTAGTTATTTATAGCTTATTTTTTATTTTTTGTTTGTGGTTTATTAACCAGTTAAGTGGTTTCTTGGGCAGGCATTCATGGTTGGCACTGATGGTAAGATCTCTGCCTTCCTACCACAAGGTGATCAGTTTGATCCCGGGTTCAAAGCTATATAATCACTTCTTTATTTATCTCCCCACATTCACTTGGCAGAAGGACAACAGTACAAAATGTCAGTTCTAAAATTGTTTTCACTACAGTGTTCAACTTAAATTAATTTGTAAAACTAATTGGTGAACCCAATAAAATGATTGACCTGCTCCCAATAGCAGTGGCTTTATAGTTCACTTGTTTAGAGTGCTGCACCAACACCAATAACCATACTTTATTTGCACAGACAGTTCAAAATTAAAAGTTGCATTTATAAGCAAGAAAGTACCAACTGTGATGATCTTAGGGGTTAAAATCAAATTACAGTTATACTCGGTCAGAAAAAAAAGAAAATGAGAAGTACACGACGCAATCGTAACTGAGTATAGCTAAAAAATTAATGGTATTAATATTACTGCTAAGAATACTGTCAAGATACAAATTCTAAATCTATTAATAAACTATATCATCAATCCAATTTTGATCCTGGTTTATCCCCGTAACCGGGGGTGGCTGGATTTACCCAACTCTAACAGCAATCTCTCCAACTCCCACTCTCCATCTTGCTCGATTCATGGCATCCTCCTTCTCCAACTTCTCCAAAGCTCTTGCTCTCCTTCTTCACTTGCATCTTCCATGTCTTCTTTGGTCATTCTCACTTCCTCTTGCCCTTCACTTCAAACTCCAACACTTTTCTCAAAACATGCCCACCATTCCTCCTCAACACATGCCCGTGCCATCTCACTTCATTTGCCCCTGCAATCTGAGCCACTGTTTCCTTCAATCCCAACATCTCCATTAGGTCCTCTGTCCTCTTTTTCTCCATCAGTTTTGTACCACACCAGAGTGTTCTCATAAGTAATTAATTACTTACTTGAGCTACATTTCACTTTGATTTATAACAACTGCATTTTAAACAGTAAAGAACTGTTTACCAGTTTATCCTCCTTCTCCAAACCAAAGCTCTTGCTCTCCTTCTCCACTTGCATCTTGCATGTCTTCTTTGGTTGCCCTCACTTTCTCTTGCCCTTCACTTCAAAATCCATTGCTTTTCTCAAAACATGCCCATCATCACATAGCCCATATACAGAAGTGCAAACCATCCTGTTGAGTTTTTTTCAGGGATCTATTTCAGATTTTATTTTCTTAAATTGAGAACATACTATGAAAAGAAAGATTTTTCATAAGTTAAATAATTTTTGTTGCTAACCCAATAATGTAGGTATCATTGTATATGTGATTTAACTAACTACTATCAATACTTGTTTCTTATTTCTTCTTTGTTTTCTGTGTAATTAAATTGATTTTGTAAAAAGATATATAAATAGAATTCAGCTTGTCATATCTTGGCATGGGGTACATGACACAGAAGATGTTACATGATCATTTGGAGATATGAGATTTCTCTTTGAGTGTTGAAAAATATTTCACTAGTGAGCACAAGTGTTTATGTTAAACAGTTATAATAATTATACTATTTTGCCTAAAGAAAACATGAAATAATAATTTAAACATTCTTTAAATTTCATACAAAATTAAAATAAAGTTAAAAGTTCCCTAATTTACCTGAACTTATTGATACATAATTCACTTGACCCCCAAGTTATTAATATTGTTAGCTTGTGAACGTTAGGGAGCAAGTGAATATTTTGAACACTTTTAAAAAGATAAATTTCCAATGAATTTGACCGAGGCATTGCAGTCAAAGTCACATGATTAAAAGGAGTGATTTCAGTTGGTCTTTAATTTAAGAAATAAACCTTTCCTTCATGCTTTCATAGCCTGGAAAATACCTAGAGTGTTTACGAGCAGATAAGAGGGTTTTCACAAGATCAACAATTTTCACCAGATTTTCAACATTTGTTATATCATCAGCCTTGGTGTTCTTATAAGAAACGTTTTTTTTTAATTTGAGAATTATCATCAACATATCACAGTTTTCAAAATTTTTTGCTCTAGGCATGTGCTGAATTTTTGGATTTAGCACAAACACAGCAAAAAAGATGGGAAAGAGCACTTCAACATGAGCGAGCCCAAAGGGCTCGTTTGGAAGAGACTGTTGAGGCATTAGCTAAGCAGCATCATACCCTGGAGAGAAAATGCCAAAATAAGACTGGTATTGCCAGCCCTGAACCTGCTGGAGCGGAGAACAGTGAAGAAGAAGAGGGAGAGGATGATGATGAAAATGAGTTCTTTGATGCCATATCTGAACATCCGGAAGGCTTCGCCATTCCTGTTAGCGGGAGTAGAGAGAGTCTGGGAAGCACCCAAAGCAATTCTAGTTCGGACCAGGGTTGTGTATCTGAGGCTGTACCACAGTTTGCAATGCAACCCCAACTGGTAGGAAGTTCTTCAGTACCACCTGAGTTGTCATCAGTAAAAAGTGCTTCATCACCAGAAGATGTGAACAATGGATCGAATCTCAGTTTTTTAAAATCTGGTACTTTTAGTACTTCATCTTCAGTAAGTATTTTATAGTACACCATAGAATTCGAGGCTTTTGTCACTGGCAGCAAGGTATACCTTAACACCTAAAGCTTGCACATCATAAAATTAAATCATGTTAATATTACGTGGAAATTTTCTAAGCGCCTTGATTTTGACAAACTTAATATTGTGGCACAATAGTCTTGTTCATTCGATATTTTTAAAAAAAGTTTGTTCTGCGGTAAAATCTCTATACCAGAAGGTTTCTCAGTTGTTTGACTGTTTGTTTATCAAAATCTTTTGCGTGGATCTCTTGTATCACTCAATCCATATATTATGTTTGCTTAACAAAATCTTTAACGGATCAGAAGTAAGGTACCGGTATACAGTTGTACTGTTAATTCCCAAATATAAATATTGTTTTGTCAAAATACAAAGTGTTTTGTCTACTCGCACCAATAATCTTGACTGTAATTTGTGTAAGGAGCTGATGTTTTGAGAAATTTCAATTGAGAAGCCATGGCAAAGGGCCAAGATGCTTAAAACAACACATCCTTCATCTTAAGTTGTCAAAATTACAAGTATATACTAACAATAACA
Organism: Zoanthus gigantus; assembly: GCA_025331005.2. Taxonomy (NCBI): domain Eukaryota; kingdom Metazoa; phylum Cnidaria; class Anthozoa; order Zoantharia; family Zoanthidae; genus Zoanthus; species Zoanthus gigantus. The sequence goes on along the minus strand of JAOBBB020239548.1, from coordinate 4,725 downwards.
GTGATTCGATATATTCTAAAGTAGTTGTTGTCTTTTGAATATGTTTAATAATGTTTGAAAAAATATCTAGTTGTTCAAGTATTTTGTGTTGTGCTTTGTTGATTCAAAAGTCAAACGTTTATCTTAGTCCATGACAAGTTTGGCTTAAAAATTGCATATAGTGTTCTTTGTCTGTGAAACACAACTTACTTACTAAAACAACATCTTCCACTATCTTTTTCCTCTGCTTCTTCTTCCTTCTTAACTCGTCTCCCTCTGAGTGAGGATTCTTACAAGTGTGTATCGTTTTGCAGGTGCATGGTTTAAAAAGAAAAAAATATCATTAAGTTAGGTGCTTATGCAGTGCGATTTTCGTAATAATATTATAATAAAATTAGATGCTCATAAATAATACTTTATAATATGAATACTATGAATACTTAAATTACCATTTAACATTAAATTACTTTGTTTTATCTAAACCTACGCTATTTCCCAGTTAGGAATCGAGCATTGCTTATGTTTTCAGCCCTATTGTGTGCTACACATTACTATATGATGATAGGAAGGTTGACTAATGTGCTATGTGTTCCAAAAATATTTCATTGCTTGTCTGTTTAAAATGAATTTTTTCCTGGCTATACTGAACACAACCAATCTGCCAGCTCATACAGTCCAATCTCAATTATCCGGACTCGTTGGGACTAGACAAAATAGCTTGGATAATTGAGGGTGCAGATAATTGAAAATATAAATATTAATGAGAAACAAAAACTGATTAAATCAAGAAAGCAACATTTCATCATGAAACAACACTTACAAATCGTTTGGAAAACAATATGGTCTACATCTTCATTATCCATTGTGAATTTGTTCATTGGACAACTGGGGCAAGGTTGAGAACATGAAGTTTCACATAGCAACAAAGCAACTCTGAGCCAATCAGAACTCTTTCAAACTTTCTTCATTAGTTAAAATGCGTACAAGTGCTGCTCTTGCACTTTGAAAGCAAAGCAAGCTTGCTTTTCACTGCACTTTTACAGTGTTGTTTTAAAAAGAATATGGCTACGGATCTTGATCATGACTAATGAATAATCATTACAAAATTGGGAGTAGAGAAAAATTCCAGATAATTGAGAAATCCGGATAATCAGGGTTCAACTGTAGAAATAATATGAAAATATTGATGATGAGATGATTATGAGGAGTTAAACTAATCTAAGAAAATGTGCTTTTTTCAGTTGTCTTCATTAAAGTCTGTAAGTAAACAGCTCAGAACTAGCGTTCCAGAGAAACCTGACTTTAGCCTGAATTTGTGGAGCATACTGAAGAACTGTATAGGCAAAGACCTTTCTAGGATTCCAATGCCAGTAAGTCTACCAGAACAGTTTTTGTTTTTATTATTCTTGAGCATTGTGGTGTTATTGATTTTAGATATTATTGATATTATTGGACTTTGTTGTTACTGCAGCTATTATTGCATTTTGTTTAAATTTTTATTACAATATTGGTATAACTATTAGTAGTAGTAATAGTGCAAAAGTTTCTGTTATTATTGCCAATGAGCAAAATTTAGTGTCAGTAGCCTAGTTTCGAATTGTTTCTGCATGAGAGCCTGGTGACTATGTTAGCATCAAGACGAGGCTCAGGAAATAAAGACACAAAAGTGGTGCATACTTTAAAATGCCTATCTCATCAAATTGGATTTTTACTGATTCGGATAGAGCAAAAAAAGTTGTTTAAGAAGTTCTATATAATATTAGATTTTGCATTAAACTTTTAGTTTTGGAGATATAACCACTCAAAGTGACTATTTTTGAAAAAAAAGTCGCGCCTATGGGGGAATGGGAACTAAGAATATGTTCAGTGCATTTACTAAACAAATGTATAGAGATTGGACTAACATCGCGAAAGAAAGCATTGTTTTTCAATGAAAAACTAAATGTTTCGTTCCAATTCAACGTCAAGCGAAGCCAGCGACCCTTCTTTTCTTCTTTTTCTTTTTCATTTCTTCTTCTTCATCATTTCTTCTTCTTCATTATTTCTTCTTCTTCATTATTTCTTCTTCTTCATTATTTCTTCTTCTTCATTATTTCTTCTTCTTTATTATTTCTTCTTCTTCATTATTTCTTCTTCTTCTTCATTTCTCCTCCACCACCACCACCACTACTGCTAATACTACTAATACTACTACTACTTACAAGAAAATGGAACAGATATATAAAAACAGGACCGGTATCTCACTATTAAATTCTGCTTTTGCCGTTACACACCAGAAAATAATATGGTAGCTACCAGCTTCCCATTGCTCAGTCAAGGTGTAACCGGAAGTAATTTTTCAAACTTTTTATCGCAAATTACACCATGAAAAAAACCGTAATCGAGCTGGTTTTTTTTTTTTTGCCATCCCCTTTGGAAGGATAAGGGCATTTTATACATACAAAAAACCCACAACTGATATATACAGTTCAAGCTAATTCCTATTTTAATTACCAGATAAATTTCAATGAACCACTATCCATGCTTCAGAGGTTGACAGAAGAGTTTGAATATTCGAGTATTCTCGACAGAGCTGCCCAATGTGAATCGTCTTGTGAGCAGATGTGCCATGTAGCTGCTTTTACAGTGTCGTCCTATTCCACAACCAGCGTTAGAACAGGGAAACCCTTCAACCCACTGCTAGGGGAAACGTATGAACTTGACAGAACATTTGATCTCGGCTGGAGGTGTATTAGTGAGCAGGTATACAAAAGCTATTTTTTTTAAATACTACATTTTAATGTTAAAATACTTTCTTTGCTGAAAGCTTCATTATGGCATGCTGATTACATTTCAGAAATAAAAAATGGTGATCGCCGAGTTTGTTTTTGAGATATGAGCAGTTAAAGTTAAAATATGGGGTGTTTTTGCATGGCTTTCCTGTTGCCATGGTAACTTTTTACTTCAAAAAAATTACCAAATCTTTTTCAGCAACAAATTGATGTTTCACATGGTACAGGGTTGCCACGGTCCTTGAAAATCCTGGAAAGCCCTGGAATCGGTGGAAAACATTTCCAGGCCCTGGAAAGTCCTTGAATGTCGTGGTCCTTGAAAATCCTGGAATGGGCAAAAAATTCCTTTCTTTATTTCCAAAAATAATAAAAATATGCTGCTAGTTAAAATATTTTGATACAACAGTGCTGTTGTCAGGATTCAGCCAATACAGTAAAGCAGAATAATAAAGTTTGTTTTGAAAAATTGTCTAAAAGCATTCAGGTTTTAGTTGATAGAGAAGGTCCTGGATTTCCTTGAAAAGGTCCTGGAAAGTCATGGTATAGTCCTTGAATTTCACATCAGGTAAATAGTGGCAACCCTGATGGTACCAAAACATTGCTGTTGAATGATAAAATGTTGTAGTGTCAATCCTTCTAATAATGTCTCTTGAAAATGTTGAAACTAGTTTGAGCCACTTAAAAAGTTAAATCAAAGCCACCCAACGGTGAACTCGTGGATTGTACCGTGGCTACTCCGTGCCTCTAGTAGTCGTAATAAAATAGAATTACTTACCACTTATTCGTAGTCACTAGTTGCTGCTGAGCGATTAGAGATTGGGTCAATTAATCCAAACATCTGAAATGCAAATTCGGGGTTAAAAAGTTAATAAACTAGTTGTTAGTACAGGTAAAAAAATGTCGTTGAACTGTAAAAATTAAAACTTGCAATTGAATAGGCATACCTTTAAAAGCGAGCGTTTAACTAAAACCTTTAAAAGGTGATAAATTTTCCGCTCAGACTTCACTTGAACTTCTTATTCATCAGTAAATTGTAAAGAATGCATTTTCGGAAGTATTTGTTTTGCGATGTTCGAAATTTAGGAATTTAATAAATGACACATTTTCTGTTTACTGTAACTTGTAATTGAACTGATCGCTTTATAAAATGGATATTTCAAGAGAAAAACACGAAGGTCTATTTTTTACAGCTGTCCGATTTTTCGTTAATTTCATTACAGCTTTCAAATCTTAAGCCCCGTGTACTAGAGCAATGTTCATGTAACACTTACCATTTGACAATTTTTATTTGCTCGTGTAGCTTTTGTATGATAATTCTATTTGCTGAAAAACTGGCGTTTCAGTTTTTATGTGGCATATAAAAGATATCACTAATTCATACAGAAAATTGTCCGTGTGGACAGGACAACACGTAAAATTGGCAAATTTTTTGATGTCATCCGTAGATCCAAGTCTTTACCCTTGTTGTCACAAAAATTGCTCGTGTATACGGGCTTACATTAGCAATTAAAAATTGTCAAATAAAAATTGTCAAATAATAATTGTCAAATAAAAATTTTCAAATAAAAAATTTTGAAAGGGAAATTTCTCATATAAGCAAGGCTTTACCGAAGTTAAACAAATTGCCAGTTGTCTTTCTGCATGTGCAGGTCAGTCATCATCCTCCTGCGTCAGCTATTCATTGCGAGCACAAAGACTGGATATTCTGGCAAGAGTTTACGTGCACTAGCAAGTTCCGTGGTAAATATCTTCTAATCACCCCTCAAGGTGTGGCACACCTGAAATTCACTAAATCTGGTAACCATTATACATGGAGAAAGGTTGTAACTACAGTTCATAACATCATCGTAGGAAGACTCTGGGTTGATCAGGTACTGCTATTAGTACTGCATGTGCTGTAGAGTGGTAAAGTGTGACGTCACAAAAATTAAAATTTGTGAACTAATGAGATTTGTTGAGATCATCAGAGAGATCA
>JAOBBB020239473.1:10000-11323 GCA_025331005.2 Zoanthus gigantus | reverse complement strand
CCTTCAAGTCTACAAGCAGATGTTTGAGCCACAGAGCTTCTTGTACTGCAGATGACAAAGCCATATATTCTGCTTCAACAGTTGACAATGCAACACAAGTTTGCTTCTTGCTCCTCCAACTAATAGCTCCACCACACATTTGAAATAGGTAACCGGACGTTGAATTTCGATCATTTACATTACTTGCCCAATCTGCATCAGAGAATCCAACACATTCTGATTCAACCCACAAATAAAAAAATAAACAAACAAACGCTGCCAAAAACGTACATAACGCCCTTGGAGGTAATAATAACGAGTTTATTACAGTATATCATGTAACATGGCTCTTCATCGATCTGCAATATACTAACTATAAATTATAATAACAATAAATAAATATATCTACATAATGATAATGTCTCCTTAAACTTGAAAGGGTTAAATAAAAGTTTGTAAATAAAATTAAACAACAAAAATGAATCTACATGATATCTACATAACATCTCTTTTCGCTTGACTTAATAAATATTTAAATGTGTCCCTTGAAAATTGTTTGTGCTCTTTACAATTTCGTAAAACAGTAGATAATTTACTAAAGCTTGACTCTACTTGATTTTGGAAAGTGGTTGATATCAACGGTATTTCTAGCGATATTTCTGCAATTGATCGCAGTGTTCTTTCATGCTTAAACCTTTTCACGTCCAGGTACTTCGGCCAATTTAGGTCATATAATGCTTTGTACGTGATCTCCAGAGTATGCAGTTCAAGCTGTTGCTTCACAGGTAACTAGTTCAATTTGAGAGCGTCTTCCATTGACACATATCTTCTTGAATTACAGGAAGCCATTCTCGAAATTTTCAAAATGCGTTTCTTCAGTAGTTTGTTTTCAACTCAACGGTAATCACCATGACCAAAATAAGGGTGCTCAACCAGTGTTTTTGGTCAGCAGTGTGCCCGTTTTGAAGGGGTAGATCCTTCATATATGGTATATTATGGTGGCGTATACTATAAAATAAACCCTAACCCTAACCCTAACCCTAGAATAAACCCATAATGTACCATATATGAAGGACCTACGTTTGAAGGTTGTAAGTAAGGTTGACTGGTTGGAATATGGCTTCAAAACATTTCTCCACGAAATTCAATTATGAAACAAGTCTCTTGGCGTGAACTATATACAGATAATTATCAAATTTGAACTGCTGATGTAGACACAAGTTAAAGAAAACTCTTATTTGAGATTGATATTGTTGGACAGCCGTGGTTCCTTTTTGGTTATTATGTAGTATTGTAGTTTTTCTGACGTTGTGAGATTTTGGCCTCTTTATCAGTGAACAAAGC
>JAOBBB020239473.1:0-2500 GCA_025331005.2 Zoanthus gigantus | reverse complement strand
CTTTTTTCCTTGAACCTTTACGTTTGAATTTAGTAACTGGTGGCTTTTGAGCATGTGGCTTTGTGCAATTGTCTGCATCTTTGTTAATATATACCTGATAACTCTCCATTTTGTCATTAAAGCCTTCATTAGTGGCAAGAATTTCAAAATAGTTGCTACAGACATTGATAGGAGTACTAACATTAGTGTTAATATTCCTTTTTCTCTTTTTCTAGTTTACATGTAGGATTCTTGCAATCAGGACAGGCTAGTTTCCCAGGTTCAGTTTGCAAAGTAGAAATGTATTGTGGCCAAGAACTGTAGTGTAATCCATGCTTTTGCAGAGCAAATTGATTAACAAAATTCAACAAGATTGTGCTGTTGAGAGTGACATCTCTACAGCATGTCTGACAAAATGACTTAAATGTCCTTGAAGAGGAAAAAATATTACTTCCATCTGCATTCAGTTTGCCAAATGTTTTTTCTTCAAAAATCTGGCTGAAGCAAGCATTACAATCTCGAGCTGTAAAAGTAGAACAATTTTGCCCCAAATACCTCCAAACAGGCTCTCTAATTTGTCCTAATAGTCTACTGCTGCAATTAGAGCTGACATACTTCTAGAAAACTGTCAACTGCACATGAATACATCTGCGGGGAGTCTAACACTGAATTCATAAAGTGACCTTTTTTAGCAAGAAGGGACATGACAGGGTTTTGGCCCAAGTGCAATTTAATATCTAAAACAGTCTCTTACCTCGTATAACAAATTGAACCCTCAACCTCTTTGACTTCTCAGAGCAGAAATCACAATTTAGTGGAATTTTTTCTAATGATTAAGGCTTCCATCTATAGTTCATATAAATCATACTCAAACAACTTATTTGTTTGTAGTTTGACAATCCGACAAAGTGGTTGTATTAACACTTACATGAGTGTCACTTGGTTATTCACTTCACAACGAAAATTGAACTGTCCTAATAACTTGCGAAAAAGTTTCAATTAAGAATACAAAAGGATTCGACTAATGAAACCGTTAAAACGACGGCAAGAAATTATAACGATCTTATTTAACGGGATATACCCCTTTAACAACATACACTAGGAATAGTTCTCACTATGGCTGCCCCCGTCCTTTTTGTACTGTCATGTCACCTGTAAACTTAGCTGTGCTAGCAGTTGCACTATTTATGCATTGGCATAGCGATCAGTTATGTTTAACTGTGGTAGCGATTGCACTATTTTAGTATTGTCATGGCAACTTTCAACCTTGGTGTGCTAGCAGTTGCACAATTTTTGCATTGCCATGGCAAGCAGCAATTTTCAACTGTGCTACTACACTATTTTTGTATTGTCATGGCAACCAGCCATTGAAACTGTGCTATTAGTTGCATTTTTTTGCATGGTAATGAAACTGGTAATTTTCAAGTGTTAGCAGTTGCAGTATTTTTATATTGTCATGGAAACCAGCATTTGTGCCAACCTCAGACTTGGAGTGGTACATGCGGTTTATAAGCAGAAGCAATCACAAGACAGAAGTTATTAAAAAACCAAACAATTTGTTTACACATCATACACAGAATATTTAGTGTAAACAATTTTTACTGAAAAGAAGGGCAGGTTGAGATTTAGACATGAATGTTTATTACAATATAATAGTAAACAGTAAACTTAACAATATATTGGACTTTTTATTTTATAAAGGAACTAACTTTCAAGAACATTACAAGACATAACCTATTGTAATATAAGAAACTGTAGTTACAGATATTTAAAAATGAAATATCTACAAATGTCTAAAAATCTAAACAGGAACAACTTTAATTTTTTTTCTTATAAAGGCTTGTAGAAAATAATATACTTTTTTGGCTTTGTTTTGCCATTTTGTGATCTTTTATAAAAAATAGCTTGAACTGGAACAATGTTTTTTGATACAACAAATTATGAATAACGTTGTTTATCCTTTCTTTAATATTTGAAACATGAATAATATGTAAATATTATCACATGGCAGCAAAAAGTTTCGCTCTGTTGTTCATTGTTTTTATCGCAGGTTTTTTGAGAGAAACGTATAATGCTCCCCATTTCTACATCCGAAGGGGTTACTCTGTATATTCTAAAGTTTTTGTTCGAAATGCTTTGCCTTGTAAGCTGAAAATTTCCAAATTCCCTTTTGATCGAATTTGCATATTGGCTTTGTTGCACAAGAGAGGAAATGTAAACTTATTTCGACCATTCCCGTTTGATTTGGCAATTTTTATGGATATTGAATGGAATCCTGGTCCCAATACTGCACTGTCTGGTTGGTCTTGGAATTTTAAGAACCGAAATTATAACATATTGACTTCTGGAACTTTGGAATGCTCATCTAGATGCAAATATGGCTTACAATTCTTGCCCGATTGTTTATTCAAGAAATGAGTTATTCAATCTTCGCTCTTCAGCTATTTTTAACTTTGTATAGAATTCTTTTTTAATGTTTTATATTTGTAAACTTACACGTCTGTTTGTAGGTATCTATTTT
>JAOBBB020239472.1:0-20195 GCA_025331005.2 Zoanthus gigantus | reverse complement strand
ATAGCCTGGTGAAAACCTCGGCAAAGTTTGTGAGAATTCTCGAGCAGGTGAAACCCGAGACTACGTCTCGGGTTTTCATTGATCTGCTCTTGAATTCTCCCAAACGTTCGCCTCAGTTTTCACCAGGCTATGAAAGCAGAGAACATGTTTTATTTCTTAATTGAACCTTGACCTCTGCGCTACCGTTGCAGTGCTTTAACCATCTGAGATATGAAGCAAAAAAAAGGAGAGCAATTTTTTTTTTACTTGGGCCCACCTACCTCACTCTGAGGTGTACAACGAGCATTGAGAGTGAGTTCTTACACTGCGATGCAATCTCAGCCCCAACACTTTCAGGTTCTCTGCCTTCCGACCACAAGGTTCCCGGTTCGATCCCGGGCTTTACCGAGATTCGAATATTTGTGTGACCTTTTCCGCCTAAGCCAACTCAGCTTTCCATCCTTCCGGGTTAGGTAAATGACTACCAGTGTCTGCTGGGAGCTAACCTGCGATGGATTAGTGTCCCATCCAGAGGGAGTCAAAGACTATCATCTGCTTAACACTACAGAAACCGGAGATAAGCGCTGCTCCAAGGGCAACTAGGCTCGTCAAGGATTTAGCTTTTCAGCTAGCCTTTATCGCCCTAACCTGTCAGTGCTCAAAAAAGACCTTTTTTACATATTGTTAATCGTATATATAAACGGTAACAAAGGATCAACATTACAAAAACAACATACCAAATTTTCCAAAGGATATTTTAGTCGGCTTTCCTGTAATGGCTTTGTTGGCAAACACAGGTATCACCTATAAAATAGAAATAAATCAAAACTAATATATAACATAAAAAGAGTCTCACATGTAACCGTGAGTGGCATGGTAACAAATATGTGGCTCTTTTGGCGTTGCAAGGCAATTTATGTGCGGTTTTCGTCGTTGATTTTTGAAGGTAAGTGAAGCTGTAATTAATAAAACTATTGCAATGACACTTGAGTGGAGATATTTATCATAACATCAGAAAATTGGGAAGTGATATAACCTTTAGAACTCTTAACTTTGGGGGAATTTTGATCAACCATTCGCGAGTCGGTCAAAACTGTACTGAAATGTACCAAAAAAAAAAACAAAATTAGTTTTTGTTTTTATATCTTGACGATCTGTTACACTTTCATTAACTGAGTAGCAGAGGTGAACAAAAAAGAAGAAATGAATTTATTTTTGGGTCGAAGACCATTTAATGAGCAAAAAATACGATCGAGTGGGAATAACGGGAATCGTACACGCGATATTACACAGGCATAACTTTGTTGCACATATGTGCTGGTAATGACACAGCCACTAAATAGGGCACTATAGCCTCGCGGGTCAGAGGGACTAAGCCCGTACTAAAACCCTTAAAAAATGAGAGTGAGCCTGAATGTTAAAAAAGAGAGTGAGCCTGTATAAAAAACAATATAATATACTCCAAAACATACAGCACATGCGTACTAGTAGCAAGCTTGAAACCAAACAAATGGGCACTGAGGCTACGTTTTTAGTTGGCATTACCCCTTAAATCCACTATAGATAACAGTGGGCCTGGACATTGGCAGAAACGGACATTTGTCTTGGCCACATCCCACAAGCATTACGATTTCATATTACTTAATATATTAGGAAGCCTTCAGGGTGAATATAGATATTTTTGGCAGTTGGTAGAGAAAGTGAAAGAGGTATTGAAAATAAAAAAGTTTGAAAACAGACGCCAATTGCAAACAGATGGAAGATGTAGCTTCGGGGCTTTGGTACATAGTTATAAAAAATATCAAACCCACAAATAACTTTTAAACTTCCCTTAAACTTACTACAGTTCAAATTTCTTGAAAAAACACCTTTCACACCGCAGTTTTTACTCACTTTGTTTTTCCACAACTGTTTTTGTTTTTTGTCTTAACAATAGCAGCTGTAAAAAACTTTCTAACGGTTGAAACTCTTAGCTTCCTTCGCAGCCCGGTTGTTAGTGCCGCATGGCTTTCTGGGACAGGTTGCGAAGGAGACTACAAGAATCTATGCTCATGTGGCTTCCCGTCACAGTGACTTTAAAATGGTATCAACATAACGGTGGATGGTATAGCAAAAACTGTTGCCGAACTCAAGGCGAGCATTGAGTTTTGGAAAAAGGAGATTGCACGAGAAATTTAAACCTGTGAGATTGAAAATAAAGGATGTCGAACACGAATATGGGCAAGTTAGATTCAGAATTTTTTCGAGTAGCTAGGGAACTAATCCATAAGCTATAACATTTGCCTCTCCGGCATTCCTGAATCCTGAGACGAGACTTATAAGAGGGCTGTAAGGTGAAGGTAAAAGAAGCAGAAAAGAGAAATAATTACAAAAATATAACAGAAACATTTAATCATTTGTTCCACGATAAATGTACAAATGTATAAATTTCACAGTTGCCCCCGAAGTTTCGCTTCTCGGCCCCGCTGTTCAATTTTCGATCTATCAGCCGCGGACATTATATCCTACAATAGACCAGCCGCCGAAAGGGGTTTATTTACTAATTATGATACAACACCGGCATTGTTTACAAAGGTATTCTACTCAAAACTTAATAAACATACAACTTATACTCATAGCTCTGTTTTGTATACATGATGCCACCTTAAAATGTCATGCTGGGGCGACTCCGGTGCAGCAACCCGAGTGAACTCGAGCCGGTGTGAGTCGCCCAGCATGAATTTTTTTGGTGGCATCACGTAATAAAATACAGAGCTAAGAGAGGGACCAGAGCGAATTCGCGCCGGTGCGTTAGTCGCCCCTGTATCTTGTAAACAGTGCATTATGCCTCGTCCACTCATTATACCGGATAAATTTGAAAACGAAACTTAAACGAAATTCTTCCGTCTATACTACAACGCTTAAATCCGCATAAAAAGATCCGCGAAATGGAACTTTTTGAAAATGTTTCCCAGACTGGAAAAATCTAAAAACGAAACTTTTTGTATTATTGTGGACAAAGAACTTTTTGAATCCGTAACTGTTTTGATACGTTGACTTCATTTTATTATGAGATTTATGTTCCTCTCACTCGGTCATGACTTCGATAAGGCTGATAACATGATATTTGTTGTGTTATTGACAATATTTTTTTCAGTCGCCTGCTTGAAGTTAAATACTGCTTCAGTAACATAAATATTGTGCTCCAGCGCATCAGGAATAATTTTATTCGGTCATTAAAGGCAAGTGAGAGTAAAAGAGCAACACCACGTTATGGGCCTTACAAGAACAGACGCATTTACACCCGACCTGCAGAACAAGTGCGTGGTGGGACAACTTCGTAAACAAAGTTGTTGTCCCTATAGAATGGCGAGAAAATTTTAGAAGACAAGAAAACGTAATGCACCCATATTCAAAGCAAGGTGAAAACAATTGCCGCCTAAAAATGCTATAATGTATACGCAAAACATATTCCCCGTTTCCCCTTTTTTTATTTATTATTTATTTATTTTTTTGTGCAAACGCAAAAATTTTGTTTTCGCACCTATCCGGCATAGAATAGACGAGGCCTTAAAAACTACCTTTCCGCCAAACATAGTTCGTATTGCGATCCAAAAAGCAAAAATGTTTTTCTCAATCCATAATACATGCTAATGTCCAATCTGCTCCCAAATTAAAAAAAAGAAATTATCTTTCCCGTGTTTATTTTAAATTTTCTAAAAACTCATTCAGCGATACAGCATAACGGAAACGCTGTCACAGCATAAGTTGAATGATATTTAAGTTTTGAGTAGAATACATTTGTCAAAATTTGCGTCCGCGCCATTTTAATACATTAATTTCGACATATTAAAATTCAGCTTAGATCTAAGGCTTAGCGGAATAAAACGAAAGAAATGTATTATTCTTTCGCCAATGCCTACTGGAATTAATATATATTTCTTTTGTCTTATTCCCTAAGCCTCAGATCCAAGCTGAATTTTGATATATCGAAACTGGGCTATTTTCACTCCAAAGCGATTCAACCTCCAAATCGTGGTTTTATGTCAAAAAGGTGCAAAGCAACCTCCCACTCAACAAGATTGAACCCGCTGCTCGGTTGAACCAGTTAACCCAGTCACAGTTAAACCTTTCATATAAACGGTAACAAGACTTTGTATGGCGACTGGTTTATCCGCTTTCCTGGTTAAACATCAGACCGAGGTTCAACTTCGAACAAGTAAACACTCCCTAAATTTTAAAAAACATGTCGAGCAGGTTATTTAGTATGACTTAAGTGGTTGAAATATCCTAATCAATACTGTAGTCATGCCTTTGGTGAACTAAAACACATCTCGATCTGTCAAAACTTGCATAATTCTCCATACTTTCACCTTATTGCCTTTTGGTTGGAAGGGAAAATGTGGAGTTGGCTGCAAGTCTGGTGTCATATCTATGCAAAGCTTAAAGATGTGGCTATGGCCAATTGTTATTGCATTGAAGAAGTGCTAACACTTGCGATGTCAGATTCTTACATTAATTAAGCGATGATCAAAGAAGGATTAATTTCCTTACTGTAACCTACTTTATATTTCGAAATGCAGTTTCATTGCGTATATTCGGAGCTTAGGAAAGAGTTACTTTGCATAGATTTTTGTGTAAAAAAGTTTCATCCTATATAAGGGTGGATAAAGTGCTGCGTCGGTGTTTCGATAGAAACAGCTCGGTTAGTTTTTTAAGTTGTACGCCCTACAACATGTTGGCGAGGAGAATGTTTACCAACGTTTCGGACTGTAGTCCTTCATCAGAATGAATGTGTGGGCGTTAAACAGTGAGGTGATTGTATAGTAATGCAAAGCAAGATAGCGCAATAAGATAGGTATGTAAAAACAAATAGAAGTAAAGTCTATAGATGTGTGAAAAAGGTTTATGGACTACAGAAATTTAATTAAACGCGAAGCGTTCATTTACCCCGCGGGGGTTTGGAGTATAACCAATGCAAAGTGTGAATAAATCGCATTTCTTTGGTTTTCTTACCATAGTTACCACCGTTGATGAAAGATAGACCGAATACGAGGTTTAGAAAGATTGATTCTTCCATATGTCATAGAAGTGATCTGTCATGTTTAAAAAAATAACTAAAATATTTCTATAAGGCTTGAGTTGATTAAATTCGATTGCTCGATTCACATCCTCTCCGACACAATCAAAAATATATTTTACAAAAAACATTCAAAAAGCACTACAGCGGAGGTTTTACTGATAATTCTTTTTAAGCACGGGCGCCTCCACAGGATTACACAAACTTCATTTTCAAACTACTGCAGCTAACTATAAAGATCATAATAAAATAATTTGGATAGTACGAGTATTTTGATTGGTTTACAAGTGTTTTTTCATAGCGCTATGAAGCACGAGAATGACCTGATTGATATGAATGGCTGTTTCATGAAATTAATTAACTTCGCATGTCGTCTTTCTCTTTGTTTATTTATTAAGTCTGAAAATAATGTTGTAAAAAAAATACAACATGTTCTCCATGCCATTATAGCCTGGTCAAAACTAGGCAAAGTTTGTGACAATCCTTGAGCAGGTGAAAACCCTTGAGTGTGTCTCGAATGTTTAATGATCTGCTCTCGAATTCTCCCAAACGTTCGTCTAGCTCGCCACGAAGAATATGTTCTATTTCTTAAATGTATTCCTTCCCACGAAAAATACAACACAACATTGTGCGTAATTTGAACCCTTTTTGCACTTGAAATAAACCAATACCATCAACAGATATTTTCTCCCTGGAACGTGATTAAGCTATTTTTTGAACTATTCAAAATAAGTGCAGCTGGATTTGATTAATATTTGATAAAGGGCATAAAATTAAGTTTAATCAAACAAGCATCCGTTCTAGCATATAGCATTTTGTCTGAACTCTGAATAGTCTGCTTGCTAATAGAAAGTAATATATATTATTAAACGATTTAGCAAACGAAAAAGGGCCGTCAGAATTTAGGAAGAAAGTTCAAAATCCGACTCGTTATAAATGAAACAATACTCGTCATTGATAGATTCAAACTCAACTATGCCATTAGAAAATTTAGAATCATCGCGATGATAATATCTAAGGATGTTCGAAATGCGTATAAATATATATAGTGACTGATTTTGTACCGCGGTGAGAAAGAACACATTATAATATTTACTTTACTTTTAGACGAAAACTGAAAATGAAGTTGAAAGTACAGCTGAAGCCTGAAAAGGCTGAATGTTTTTTTCTTAAAGTTCGCTTCATAATTGCCTCAAAAAATGTGTATTTTTAAACTGCTAAGATCATTCACAAGGTTGTTATGCAAAAACTAGTCTAACACTATACACTTACCGATAAAATAATAATTATTTCCAGGGTTAAACTGCAGGCCACCAGACACAGGACTGTACTGGTTGAACACAAGCGACTGATAAACGAGACTTGAAGGATCCTTACATTGCTTTACCAGTTTAACCTTTTGTAGGTTCTTCATGTTACAAGAATCGTAGCTCGCTTTGTCAACAAACCAGAGATTTTCATACAGCTGTTCTTTGGGTGTGTTGTGTTCATCTGCCTCGATAACTGTTGCTTCGTTTGGGCAAACAAAACTCATTTTGGAGCTCAGTTCAACAGTAAGGGTGACGTTTAGGCGGAAGCTATACAGATTATAAAGCAAAGACAGGTAAAATAATCAAGATTCATATTCGAAGCACAAAAATCATCATACAGGTTAGTGTTTAATGCCACTGTAGAAATATTTTTATGAAACGACATAATTTTACAATCTGAAAGTAAAACCGAGATAGATACTTACATTGGGTTCAGAGGATTCCATTGAACAGATGGGTAGACTTTGCTATACACATTGTCATTGGCCAACCAAATCAATAAGGAGGAGAGTAAAAAGTTGCCGTTTGTTTCCATTTTCTTTCTTGAGACATTTATCTTCGCTGTTAAAAGAGAAGCAACTTACTTGATTCTCAGAGTAATGGCTGAGCAGATCGAAGTCAATTTCCTTAAGTCTCTAGCGTGCAACTATGCTGAAAACAACTTGACAGTTGGCTATTGAAAAAATTTGTAATTTAAATTTATGTGTTTTTGATTTATATCAAGCCATGTTGCTAAACAAAAGTATTTTTTTGTTTTAAAGGTTGAATCTGTTGATCCGTTTTAAGCGTATTAAGGTGACGTAATTAAAAAACAACGAAAAATTTGAATAAAAAGGAAACGTGGGTAAATTGGTATGAAGCAAATGTCAGCAACAAAAGCCGGTAAAACAACAGGCAATGTTGCAGTCTAATCTCAGCGATAAAAGTCGCACAGTTTGTAAATCATAGTAATTTTCGCTGATCACAGCGACAGCTGTCGGAAATCGTTGGTGTATAACATGCAACGGCCAAAGTTCGCCAATATCCTCTGTTAGTTCTTCCAGTAAGTTGAGTCTACTTCACCTTCAACGTTACACTTTCGTCACAGCACCATTTAGGTCAACCAATTAAATTGTGCAATTTCATCACATGACTCTTCAATCTTATAGATTGAAAGAAGAGAAAACAATTTTTTAAGCCCTCGGCGGGAATCGAACCCCACATCTTCGGTTTGCTAGTCCGACGTGTTAATAAACCACAGTACTACACCACAAGGACTAACCACGCTGGAAACGCAGCCAGTTAATGTAATGTATATGTATACATACACCGAACGCATTTAATATACTTTCATGTCTTCAATCTTATAGCCTGTTATGCAGACAGGGACGTGTTAGTTTTATATTATTATTACTATTAGGAACTTTAAACAACGAGGACGGGAACGTGAACGACGACGGCTCAGAAAAATTACGTTTCTGGTTCGCTCTTAACTTCTTTGTGCGGATCATTGGGTTTTCGTTCTTTCCCTTAGACTTTGTGAATAGAAAACGATTTTATGTTTCTCTATGAAGCTAAACAAATACTAAGAAAGTTTTTGCTATTATCTCGTGTAGTCTCGACAACTCTAAAAAGAATTATTTTCACGTTGTGATTGTAGTGACAACTACGTACAGGTGCTCAGCTCGATGCATTCGAACGTGTAGTTACTGTATTTACTATTGTTCTTTGCCGTCGTCGTCGGCGTCGCCTTCCTTATTGATTAAGGTCCCTAAAGACTAACTAAGTTGTCTTAAATTTCCTGTTGAATAAAATACATAAATACAAGTACTGTTCACCGATATAATGAAAACATTTTGAGAGCGAAACAAACAAAAACGAAACCAAGTAATAGCCGAAAGCGAATAGGATAACCACCAAGAAATTTCCAAGAAAATTAGACTATGGAACTAACCATTTTTGAAACCGATTCATTATAACTAAAAAGAAAGGCGGGAAACTATTTTGCAAAGTAAATAAATCATAAATGACACTGATTTCGTTAGTGTTTGTTAGTCCTTGTTGACCATTTTGAGTAAGACTTAGTTCGAAAGTTTTTTTGCCTTGGTTTAGCATGGTACTATTACAATGTGTGTCAAGTTTCTCGTCTTCGCATGATATTGGCGTGATGGCACGCAGTACTCAATTTTGCACTTTTGACCTTCATCTGCTAAGACTTGTGTTTTACTTTTTAACACCTTGTATGTCAACAACCCTGATACCAGGGAATGTATAGATGTATGATCTTTGACTATAGCTGCTTCTCAATTTTGGAACGATTTACCCACGGAGGTTAAATTGTGAAGAGCCAAGATTACGTATTTATGATATAGTTATAAATCTGAATGTTAGTTCGCTTAAACCACCTTGTTCGGATTCTAACTGCGCAGTAGTTTCCAGAAAAGGCAGTGTGAAGATTGACGAGACCGAAATACATTACTGATTAGGGTGTAAAGGAGTTGTAAGTCGTGAGAAATTTGGTACTGCACGAGGCGAACGCGATCTGAAACAGTCTAACCCTTTTTACCTCATGGATGACGCCAGTCAGTCGAAATGCAATTGCAAAGCATCTTCGTACTCGATGCCTGGACAAATAATAGAGAGGGCTCATTTTTGTACGCGTTCCAAGTCTTGTCTTAAGTATTGCAGCAGTGAATAATGAAAGACAGGTACAGCATAGTTAAAGGCAGTAAGCATGTTCGTGCAGAACAGTATGCGCGACTTGGTAGAACGAATTTAGCAAAGATATCTTCCCAATTCAGCTTTACGGCTTTCTCGCTCGTCACGCTTAAAACATTTTCTTTACAAAGTTCAAATTCAATTCTGTTTTGCACTGTGTCAGATACTTATCTTCTTGTTTTGTCTCTACAAAATTACATCCTCCAGCCTTCTAAAACTTCATATAAATTATTTATTTATAAATAAGGGCTATAAAGAAAGATAAAAGATATATAACAATAGTGAGGTTGCCTTGAAGGGCGATTTCTTTCTGCTTCATATCCTCAAAAAACTTTCTTTCAAGCGCTCCCTCAGCTGAAGACCAAATGATAATTCTCACCCTGGACATCTTAGATAAGCCATTAAGACAGTGGGGAAGCTGAAATGGCCATTGATAAGACCTCCTTGACTTGATGATATCGTTTACAATAGATTTCAGCGGAAACAACACAACTACTACACAACCTTCGTTAACAAGCCTTAATAAATGAAAAATTAAAGTTTTCTTGAAACCTGTGAGAAGTCCAGCGAGTCCAGCCAGTCCTGCAAACAACTACTAACAGAAGACTTCGTTCCTCTCTTATATATTTCCGACACGTGCGTACTTGAAGTGACCAGAAGATTTTGAAATTTTTAGCAATTGTTTCTATTTTTAACATTTTACTTGTACCCAACCAAGACTTCGTGATGAAAACAACACTTTGATTAAATTCTAAAAAATAAAACAAAAGCTATACCATGTTCATATGTACTTGTGCGTACTTGAAAAAATGACCACGCTACGCGCATGCGAAATCTACGACTGTCGTGAAAGCCTTTCACTTTTGGACTGCAGTTTCTTTGAATAATATGCCATTTTGTGATGAAGTAAATGAGGAGAAAATCCTACTTTGATTGACAGTTGTAAATAGAGCCACCCAACTCGCACCAATCAGGAGCTCCGTTCGTTGGCGAACGTATAGTTGCTAAACTCCCGGGTTTTGTCCGCAAGCGTTTTCTACTCACCCCCACCCCCTTCCCCCTCGCACTCCCGTCCCCCCTCCCGCTCTGGCCCCAATTTTTGCGCTTGCAACGCAGGCTATGGCATAATAAAATACTTTGTAATTTCATAAGCATAAGACTTCAAAGGTTACACATCTCTTTGCTTTGTAGCTGTGATGTGTACGAGACAAAATAATAGTTTTCTTTAGTTTCTTATTTATCAATCTTATAAGAATAGATATTGAGGTACATTTTACTATAAACGTGAAAATTATTAAACAACGTTTCGGTGTAACATGCACCATCATTAGGTTACAAATGTAAATATGTATATATATGTCAAAACTTTTAACTTAAAAGATCTAAATATGAATGCTTTTAAAAATATTGAAGGGCCACAGCCAGGATGAAACATAGCTAAGAGTTTAGAAAACGATCTCTGGCTAATTTTTTAATCATTTTAGCCAGAGATCGCTTTTTAAACTCTTAACTATGAATGTTTTTGACTACTTAGATCTTAAGTTTTGACATATTTGCTTTTCTAACCTGATGATGGTGCATGTTGCACTGAAACGTAGTTTAATAATTTTCACATTTATAGTAAAATGTACTTCTTATTTATTAATATTAAAACTTTTTTGTTTATCTATTTTTGGCAGATAGATCTTTTTATCCTGCGTGCCACACACGGCATTTTGAAGTCGTTTGCCGTCAAACAGACATAAGTTTCTCAGTTTTTTTCCCCTCGGATTGCACTGTTACTTGGCATATTAATTTTCTCGCTAAGCATTCTTCCAGCGCCAGCGGGCACTCAGTGTTTTTCTGGGCAAATTACATTTTTTCACGATTTCTGGTTCTTATGCCGATCCTAGTTTTCTTTTGTTGTTGCCGTCAATAATCGGTCTCAGTTTTAGCATTCATTCTCGAGTTATATTCATTTGAAAATCTTGTGCAGTTTGTATATTGGTGGAAAACATTTTTCGATGAGTTTTAGGAATTCTCTGAAAATGTCTGCCCTTTCATCCTTGACGCCTAAAAAATTCCGTTGACGCTGGAAGAATGCTTAGCAAAGGAATTAATATACCAAGCAACATTGCAATCCGAGGGAAAAAAAAAACATATGTCGGTTCAACAGAAAGATACTTCAAGTCTCTTTTGGGTTTGTATATAACCTCGAATTTGCCTCTGTTGTTTATATCATGTTATGCAAACACAAGTAAAGTTTTCTATTGCTTTTATGAAGTAGATATTTAAAAAAAATGAAAAGAAAAACGAAAAGAAAACTGATTGGCTCTTTTTACTTTTAACATGTTTTAAATGACCAAAAGATGCATTCTCAAAACAATAATATGACGTTGACATTTCCTAAGCTAGCCAATCAAAGGTCGCTTTAGAAAGTAAGATAAAACATGCTGTTGGTTGGCGAATTGGTGAAAACATCTTGTTGAAAAAACTGATGAAGAATGTTAAAAGTACAATGTAAAAACTGTTTAACGGTTAGAAAAACGTGTTCTACATTTAAAAACAAGTTAACTTTGTCGATCGAGGTTAAAGGAAACTTTCACTAACCTACCCAACGGCTGGCAACCAGAAAGCATAGTAGTAAAATGGTTTACATAATCTGATATAAACACGCCGGCGGTTAAGAGAACACAACATGAACGTAGGAAACCACGACGTGAAACAGCGTAATTTTTTGATTGTATTTTTATAAGGTTCATGATATCATGACAAGTATTTGGAAAAACACAACAGTTTTAAAAGAGATCATAAAGTATATATACTAAAGTCTTTTTATAAAATATACATGTTCTTTCTTCAGTATTCCGTGTATCATATAAATATCTAATTCCTTGACTGGGAACAGAGGAAATAGAATTTTCATTTTTAGAATCCAGTTCTACCTTTTTAAATTATGTACACTGCGGTAGAAAATTTAAGATTTTTCATTTTTTTAAAGTTTTTTTTAAGCTAGCATTGCTTAAATTGTTTTACCATTTGATTCTTTGCAAAAGATACTAATTTAATACCAATTCTGCCAAATTTATCAGTGTTTAGCTGTTCATTGGGTTCCTCTCCTCCAAAAAGCGAAACTCTTGGTGTACCGTAAGTGAAATTAAACATGAATTTTAATATCACTTCTTCCCGTGTCTTTTAAACTAAAATAATTCCATTGTGAATTTTGGTCGACTTGTTGTATATGGCTACGCATTCGACGATGCTAATTCAGGATTATAGTTTCCATTAGCCTCACTGACACTGGCAACTGACCATCGAATCATATGTCGAGTACTGCACGTCGAATTCTGATGTTTCAAGTTCACACCTGGATTATTCTTAACCCGCGGCTTCTTTGGACTTTTAAGCCATCGAAAAGATAAAAGGCTTCGGCCATGAAATCGAAGATACAAATGAATTGACAAAACCAGCAAACAGATGACAAGTGCCAGTAAAAACGCAATGGCCAGTTGGTAGCTCAAGTTGTCACACTCTCCAACGCGGCTGACATATCCTGTTGAGAATGGGAAAAACCGTCAATACAGCTGAAAGACCAATTATACGCTAGTTTTCAATGCTTATCATGAAAGTGTAAAAAATAGGTCATTTGCAAAAGTGCGTCAAGTACTACATCTACTAGAAAGTTTTGCCAATTGTCTTTTGTCAAATAATAAGTGCAGTTGTTCTACTATTCTCGAGAGGGAATAAAAATTTGAACGAACAAAAAAAAAATTCGTAAAGCTTTCTGGTAGATGTAGTAAAACAACGTCCGATCATATATTTAGCCTAATATGATGGTCGAACTCGGCTGAAAAGTAAAACAAACAAAAGAACACGAGCTGAAGTTAAACAAAAACGTTTTTCCTAATATTGTGACTGGTTATTTATGAAGAGCACTTCTCGGTTCCTTAATGAAGATCACTTCAGATATTAAGCTAAAGCTAAATCCTTTACAAGCCAAGTAGCCCATAGAACCAGCGCCTATCTCCGGTTTCTGTAGTTTTAAGCGGATAAGAGTCTTTGACTCCCCTGGACGGGACACTAATCCATCACAAGTTAGCTCCCAGCAGACGCTGGTAATCATTTACCAACCCCATAAGGATGGAGAGCTGAGTTAGCTTAGGCGGAAAAGAAAGTCACACGAATATTCAAATCTCGGTAAAGCCGGAATTGAACTGGGGACCTTGTGGTAGTAAGGCAGAGATCTTACCAACTGCGCCATAATGCCTACCCTTCAGATATTAAACACTCCACTGTCCACATTAACCTTGAATCGCGTCCTTTATTTTTTGTTTATTCACTTGTTTCTCGCACACTATTTTTCAAACAATTGTATTTATTTTATCGTTTTAACAGTAGTTTTTGTGTGAGTTGCATTAGATATTAGAACACATTAGAATATTATGATATACTACAATATTATATATAATAATGATATATTTAGTAAATAAACCTCTTCCGGTGGCTGGTATATATGGGAGGATATAATGTCCCGGGCTAATAGATTCGAGGGAAACTGTAAAATTTTGAGAACAATCTATCAACCAAGGACATTATCTCCTGCAATATAACAGTAAGCCAGGAAAGGGGTTTATTTATTTACACAAACTTTAAACAACTCACTTCAAACTTGTTTCAAAAACTTCGACGTGTGTAAGTGCGTAAGTCAAAAAACCCGGCAAACCAGTTGAGTGACGAGTGTAGCGCGCCAAACAACTCGAGAGTATAATCAGCTTATTTAAGAAAAATGATTTTCTTGATTTTCGATCAAAAACAAAAGTTTAGTGTTAAATTTTCAATGTTTGTTTTAACTTAAAATGGCGGACAATATTGGAAGAGACGGATATCAAATCTGAAAAGACCTATTGCCTAATACCCGTCCTGTAATTCTGTATCACGTGATGCATTTTAGCCAAAGAGAGCGCAAACAAATTAATGGGTGGTTTATAATAGAAAGAAAAGAGAAGAAATTGCTTAAAGATTACAGAATTGGGTGAGGGAGTTATTGAGGAGTTTTTCACCATTTTACAATAACATTAAGAAGTTTCCTTGAACAATATCAGTGTTTTCCCGAAGTCCCAAATAACAAAAAATTTTTAGCTTACAATTTAAGAGCTTTTTTATACTTGTTTTTATTTTTATAGTTTAAAGTCAAGAGAATACGTATTTCCATAGAAACAATTATTGTTTCTCTGCAGACTCGGTTTTTTGTGAAGTTATACGTGTCATTGGTAACAACGATTTTCAAGCAAGCTGTACATACCCTGACTGTCTGGCTCGTTTCTTGCGGTAGTGGACAGGCGGTCATACTTGTGCGGAGCAGTTTTGTTAGATCGTTTCGCAGTCGACTGAGTCTCTTTTGGTTCCGTTGAAGCAGCTTGAGTTGGCTGGGTTACTGGTATGCAAGTAACCGCTACTGGCGAGGGAGGCTGTCTTGACGGTTGAGAAGGGTTTTCGCTCACAGTTGTGTTTACTTGGGAGGATGACGTCACGTTTAGGGCAGTGGATGTTCGCACTGGAGAATTGGTAGTTGTGGTAGAAATGGTGGTTGTAGGAGCAGGAGTTGTGGTACCAAGACAAAGTGGATCTGATTTAAAGAAGAGTCAAAATAAGAATTCTGACACAGAGGGAGATGAGTTTATTTGGAACTCAAACGAAGAAGAATAAAGACCTGGGCCCAATTCTTCAACAGCCAATTAACATTAACCCAGGATTAAATTTTTAACCCATGTTCTTGTTTCTATTCTTAAAGAGAAAGATTTGAGCTGTAATTTGGGATTGACAAGGTTTTTTTTCCTTTGAAAATCCAAACGATATTCTTAGAGAATCGTTCACCTTTTCTTAAAGAAGAAATTGTTCAACTGGGCATGAACCATTTCCTCTGGATGGTGTGTAGAAGAGAAGGACTTGAGCTGTAATTTGGGGATTGACAAGTTTTTTTCCTTTCAAATCCAAACAATATTCTTAAAGAATTGTTCACCTTTTCTTAAAGAAGAAATGAGCATGAACCATTTCCTCTAGAAGGTGTGTGGAAGAGAAGGATTTGAGCTGTAATTTGGGGATTGACAAGTTTTTTTCCTTTGAAAATCCAAACGATATTCTTAAAGAATTATTCACCTTTTCTTAAAGACGAAATTGCTCAACTGGGCATGAACCATTTACTCTGGAAGGTGTGCGGAACAGAAGAACTTGAGTTGTAATTTGGCGACTGACAAGTGTTTTCCTTTGAAATCCAAACGATATTCTTGAAGCATCGTTCACCTTTTCTTAAAGAAGAAATTGCTTTTTGAAGGTTTGCTTAACCCAGCCCTAAAATTGTTTAACAATCTTAATATGTCTTGACTTTGACAAAAAAATATCAAGAAAAACAAACGCCAACAACTTGTTGCAACGTTTTGAAATTGTCCAATGTCATTATCATCAAACAGCATCCAGGTAAAACCATATTTGTAAAAACTTATAAAAATGATCTCTGGCTAAAATTTATGTGAGCTTGAGAAAGGCCGAGAATGACAGCCGAAAGCTCATATTTTATAAAATTTTATCCAGAGATTGTTTTATAAGTTTTTACAAATAAAATTAAAAGAATTTTGTTGCGACAGATTACATATATACAGTGTACAATATGGTTCTATATGACATTGGACAATGTAGCCAATGGACTACAGGCCTCCAATTTAAAATGGCTCTGATTTGAAAGAAATGAGTATTTTCAAACTCTTGAGTATTATATATATTGGACCATATAGTCAATGAACTTCGAAGCGTAGAATGTGAATAAAAAAACAGCGAAAACGTAACATTACCACTTTTGCTTGAGCAAATATGGATTTTGACTCTCATGTTGCGCTTCTTGCAGTGACCTCCCGAGGTGTTGTTCAATGATCCCCTTGTGCCATCTGATGTGGCTACAAAATAAACAATCGAGAAATTAAAATAAAACCATTTTAACCTTTAAACTTTAAAATTAATAAAATGAATGGCTGATATACTGCGTGAAAACAACTTGTCAGTGAACCAATATGAATAGGAGTTCGAAAAAAGCCAGCAAATGCAACCACGGACAGCGGTACTTGTCAGCGATGTGTTGCGAGCAAAAACTGAAGAGCGTGAAAGCCACTTGTTCGCGCCATCATTATGTCAACAGCTCGTGATAGTTCTGTGTTTCCATCGAGTTATAAGAACACAATTCTTAACCAATCAGCGTGCGTATTTTCTTAGGACTGCTTTCTAATTTATTTTAACACTTTGTAATGTTGCCTTTACCGGGAATAATTTTCTATCCGGGACAACATTTCTCCGTATAGACAGCTAGGCCAAGATCATTTAACCTGCAGGAAACCCAGCGCACGGCAGGCCGTCTAAGCGCGCGTCTTGTTTAAGCCCGCACACCGGCGAACTTTCAGCACGCACTTGATATTCGTGACAAGTTGGATGGACAAAATTTCCTACACGACTAACAAGAAATTCTGGTTTGCGGAGAGCAAAAACAATGCACGTATGCGTGCTATTAGCAAAATCGTAAAATTCTAAGGATACCTTATCAAGTATTAAATTTAAGGAATATTTCCAAATCCTTTGTACCAAGTTTAGTTTCAAAATTAATTCTAAGACATCTTGCGCTTACATTCAAGATTGGAAGCCATAATCAGTTACCTATAAATGGCGATACCTGCCCTCAAACGCATTCGACAGTAAAAATAGTAATATTTCATCGTTTTTTGAAAAATGGCCTTTCTATAGCAAATTCGCCATGTTGTATTGTTAATAGAATGCATTTTCCGCATACTTGGAAATTTCGTCAATCCAACAGTGTGCTTTAGATAACTTAAAGTTCAAAGTTTTTGAGCGGGAAACGGGATCCAATGAAGTAAAGGTATAAAATACAAAATATGACTTACTGCCTCACATACTAGAGTATCAAGAAAATAACAATCATTGTTAGATTTACTGAAATTCTAGACTATTATAATACATTACGGCATTGAGTAACGAAGTCAATATAAACAATATGACTAACTTTCTAACACTATACACTTACAGATAAATGATAATAATTTCCAGGTTTAAATTCTAGACCTTCAGACACAGGACTGAATTGGTTGAACACTATGCCATTAGAAAATTTAGAACCATCGCGATAATATCTAAGGATGTTCAAAAAGTGAAGTTGAAAGTACAGCTGAAGCCTGAATGTTTTTTTTTCTTAGAGTTCGCTTCATAATTGCTTCAAAAAACGTGTAGTTTTAAACTGCTAAGATCATTCACAAGGTTGTTATGCAAAAACTAGTCTAACACTATACACTTACCGATAAAATAATAATCATTTCCAGGGTTAAACTGCAGGCCACCAGACACAGGACTGTACTGGTTGAACACAAACGACTGAAAAACGAGACTTGAAGGGTCCTTACATTGCTTTACCAGTTTAACCGTTTGTAGGTTCTTTATGTTACAGGAATCGTAGCTCGCTTTGTCAACAAACCAGAGATTTTCATACAGCTGTTCTTTGGGTGTGTTGTGTTCAGCTCCTACGATAACTGTTGCTTCGTTTGGGCAAACAAAACTCATTTTGGAGCTCAGCTCAACATTAAGGGTGACGTTTAGACGGAAACTGTAGTGATCAAAGCAAACAAGACAAGTTCAAAAAGGTGATTGTTTATATTGGGAAAGATGTAGGCCTACTCTGGGATCCAAAGTCGCTGTCACTTTGAGCGACTTAAAGGGCAACTGCAAAAAAAAACACTGCAACTCTGCGCGACCTAAGGCGTGTTTGCGCGACTCAACTTTGAAAGACTTAAGGCAACTTTGAGCAACTTATGGCAACTTCGCGCAACTTAAGGCGACTTTGGGTCCCAAATTAGGTCTTGATAGGCTAAGAGCAGGGGAGAGTAAACACAAATTAACGTAAAATAAGCAGTCAAAATTTATCTTTCAAGAACACTTCAGAGCTAAAAAATGGTATTGTAAATGCCCTTAGCGGGAATTAAGCCCATGATCAGTTGGGTTAGGTTAGGATATATGCAATGATGACGAGGCCACAACAGCTCTTCATGGTTCAGCTGCTATTATTTCCGCTCACTAAAATTTAAGTTAGCTTTAAAATGTAATGGCCGCTATCAAGTTTTAATGCCCATTGTGGCTAAAGTATTTAGTAAAAGCAACTCTTCGCTATGCTAGCTATATATTCTTAATTATCTTTCCAGCATCATCCATAAAAATATTGTGCATCACGTGTGTGCTTGATTTTACATTGCATTGCACCTACAATCTGTTCGAGTTAGAATACCTGGTGAAGAAGTTTTTGAATTCTTTACATCTATGACCGAGTTCTGATAATTTGCAATCAAAACTAACAAAGTTCTATCACTATCAATAAATCGTTCATCAATCAAGTGACCTTCATTAAGTAAGCGAATTCTGCTCGGAAAACACCCATCAGAAAGAGCTTTCACAAGCGGATACGCGAGTACCGCGCGGGAACAATCATTTATAACTGAATACATTCGTGACAGGTCGTTGTTTGAATATTCATGATAAACAAACCGTGCGTCAACAATCAGGAAATTACTGAATACTATGATAAATGACAATAGCGCATGCGTTTGAAACAACTTTTGCGGTTATTTAACAATCTACGACGAATGTAATGACGTTCTGCACAGCTGATAACTGTTTTAGTTTTTCACAAGTATTTTTTGAAGAAGAAAACCCGATTGTTTCAGTAATATGGATTATTAAATGATAGATAAAGAGAGAAATGGCTATTTAATGTGTTTAGGTCTCAACGTCCATTCGTGAAGTTAATTTTAAATCAAGAGCGGTTGCTAATTGGCTACATTATCCTCAAAGCTTGATTAATAACAGTAAATAACCCAAAATTGGCAAAACGTTTCTAAATATATAATGAGATTTAAGGTAAGCAGTCTTGGACAACTATCTTGTCTCATTTGGTCTCAGCAAGCCCGCCCAGTTAACAAAAGCCTTAATCTTCTTACAGGGACACTACCGTCCTACTGCTCGCATTTTATGTCCTAGGGCCGGTTCCTCAAAACTTTGATTAACTTAATCCTGGATTAAGACAAAATGCAGTGACTTATTGTTTCATAAGTAAAGCTTTGTAATGCTTACAAAATACTGTTCAGTTTTACTAATCAAAGAAAAATGTTAACTCCGAAATTCCAGCCCAAAGCAAGCTATAGAAAGTAGGAAACAGGAACATGGATTAAAAAGTTAACCCTGGGTTAGCACCGGGCCCAGGACAACAGTCATACTCTTATTTTTTACAAATTAAAATTATTGAACTTATGGGATTTGTTGAGATCATCTGAGAGAGATGAAGACTAAAAATGTATCCTTGACAATAATCAGCATGTTAGTGCAAATTGTCAGTGAGATATTATCACAGTTATGTTCTAATGACTCCACACAAATCCTTCTAAAAACGGCTTGTTCTTAACGTTAGGAACCAAGCCAGTTTTAAAAGGATTTGTATGGGGTCATCAGAGCATAACCGTGGCAATCTATCATTACTGATTGGTAGCAAAATGCTCAAATTCGGTATGGAAGCATTTTTCATCTTGTCCTTTCTGAATATTACAACCAAATTAGCGATTTCACAAATTAAATTTTTGTGACGTCATCAATTTGGTGGTTTCATAAGGTTCCAGTTCAGCGCACATGGTGGTCAGTTATACAAAAGAATCTCATTAGAATCTAGTTTGAGTCGCATTACTTGACCTCCATCTGTCATTGTGTTATATCCTCGTGAAACTTAGTGAAACCCAAGAATATTAACAACTTCTCTCGAGTAATTGACTGTCAACTTTTTGCATTATACTATATTCTCTATCTTTACGTGCTTAAGATATGAAGTTTATCTTCGAGTTGAAATCTTTTTTCCGAGAGAAGATAAACTCCATATTTTCAAACCAACGTGTAATTTTTTTTTTTTTTTTATTACATAGATATGAGTGTTTCGAAAAAAAAAAAAAAAGTAGACGAAAAACAAAGGAATGGCATTAGCGCTATCTTCACTAGTAAGACTAGTGAGGGTATGGAAAATATCTCACTCGTATCCCGGATGTAGTTTCGTATGGAAAATACGAGTTGTCTATTTTTCAGTAAAACAC
>JAOBBB020239397.1:0-11324 GCA_025331005.2 Zoanthus gigantus | reverse complement strand
CTATAGAAGTTAGGGTCTGGGTGAGGGTTAGTTTGCATGATTAAACAAAAGTACGCCCCAATACGGAAATTTTACCACAAATTTTAAAATTCTTTCTGAAAGTTCTTCAGCATTTAAGTTTTAAACGATCTCAACTCCGCTAACACTTGTTATTTATTATTGTGGCGGTCTAAACGATTTTTGTCTTGCAAACTGATTTTGAGTGTTCATTTATAGATAGATAGATACTGTGTTTATTTCCTTCCGTTTTGCTTCCGTTTTTATATTCAACCGACAGTTATTTTTTCAGTTGCTGTGTTTTACATTTAGTTTTTGAAAAATTTGTTTCATCAATTTTTGTTATGCTTCTTGTCTTTACTTAATATGATTGTTTTAAACAGTTTTACAGAGCATATTGTATAAATTATTCAAAAATGTCACAATTTTTGCTGCACCAGACAGCTTGTATATTTACCCGATTTTGATTGACAAGCCAAATGCAAAGAGCCAATCAGTTTTTCCCGTCCACTGGTGGACCGAGAATTCAAAAAAGCTTAGCGGTCTTTTACTAACCTCTCCCCAGTCTTTTCTTTCTCACAAGACCGCCAGCTACGCAGGCTACGTTTGCTACAAAGTTACCTGCATCCGTTCAGTCTTCTCTTCTTAATTAATTTTAAACAACCATGCGAATCTTGTAAGAATGAAAGAAAATCACGAATCTACATGCACTTGCCCCTTTCGAACAGCACTGTACAACAGTATTTCATTTCGTCATTCCCGTTAAGGGCGCAAAGACTGTTATTACTTTCCGTTGTACTGTCTGGTCGCTTCGCTAATCACTCGTAATTCACAACTTGAACAACAGTTTAATGACGGAGGAGTTTTACTAAGCTTTAATTCCCTTCAATCCATTCTGAAGCATGTAAAAACTCCAAATACAATTGATGGGGCAAAAAAATATAACTAAACTAGTCACATGTTCAAAGAAAACTGTGAAAACTAAATCTGTCCAAAACACTGTTCTGAGTGAGCGATAGCTAGAAAACAAACTATAGCAAAAATCTGGATAAAAGAGTGAAAATAATAAGTTACCTCTTTCTAACATTTAAGTATGTAATTAACAACCATTTATACTTTGTTCCGTAGAATCTGTCCTTAAATCTTCCATATAACGAGACAAAAGTTATGTATTTAAACACAAAGGTCCTTCGCTTGAGAAAAGAAACAATTCGTTCTGGCAGGGTAAACGAAAACCTGAGCCCGCGAACATAGCATCTGCAACGTCAGATTTCTTAACAATATTTAAGATTTTGTCTTCCACGTACTGAATCAGGACATACACTAAAACTAAAATATAATATCGAGCATCGTTACAAGACGGTTTCAACGGTTATATTTAAATGCTGAAAAATCCTTACTTTCATCTCCAAATGCTGAGGTAGCATTTCGTTTCCATTTGCTAGATTTATGAGCCATCTAGAAACAGGGAAAAAACAGAAAATTTATAATATAAATTTAAAAATATTTATGAAAACTGTTTTTTTTTGCTGTCTCTCTTCGCTTGCGAATTGAACGATCAATATAATGCTCAAAGCCCGTGCTTTTTGCTGCCCGTGTTGTTGACTGGCTGCATTGAAGTCCGTGACCAAAGAGGATCACGGGATTGTTCACGTACTTCAAGATCCAGTGCATGAGAGGGTCCTGGAAACGAAACAGAAAGTATGGCGGAGGGAACAAAGAGACGAAAACGTAGAGGAAATTATTTGCAGTATTTATCAAATCCAGCTAAAAGTACACCGAAATCTACGTGCTACAAGAGGCAAAATGATAGAAATTCATCTTTGCGAACTTCCTTCCCCTGATCTTTAAGGGAAGAAAGTTCGTGAAGAGGAATCTCTACAAACTTATTGCGCAGCTGCCTTATGCCTGTGGAGGCTCCATCGCTACCCTGGATCAACAACTTGGGCAGAGAGTTGGAAGTTGGAACTGCAAGGTAAACTAACTGGCCAAGGTTATGCTCAGCATTGCACACCTTAACCCAAAAAGATGAAATGTCTGGTGGAAGAGAGACCCAACTGAACGAGGTGTAAAAGGATGGGGCGTCATTACCTGTGCACAAAGGGGTCATCAGAGTTGAGCATACAGACACCGGTACAGACGAGTGCTGCATCAACTCATTGTTCATTTTCAAATACTAACGTGGAAACCTACATTCTCCTCACATGAGACTGAGACGACTCTGAGATTTTTTATAAGATGTTTATTTGGTTGATCGCAAGCTCTGAACTCATCTTCCTTCTACCATAGCTAGAATTTTTGGATTTTTCTAGACTAAAATACATGGGAGTTACCGCTAAAACAAGGTGAAGCATTCATGTCTACACTACTCCTTTTTAGTCTAAGATTATTGAAACAGAAGTCTAGAATTCTCTAACAATTCGATATCAACTATTAGTGTACTTTTTGTGACAACAGATAAGTGAACCCGGTAATTCGAACTGACCTTCTCTAAATCCTAATTAACAAAACATATTACATGCTGTTCTTCATTAGAACTATAATTCTAGAGAGTGTACGTTTTATCTATCAACAATATGTCTAAACTTGCAACATTCTATAAATCAGCCAGGCTCTATTTTTTCCAGCTTGTTTGTAACTCGGGCTGAATCCACTTCGCAATTACACTTTTACTGCATTTTATTCATTTAGTTCTACGTTGTATTTGACCCTGACTCCATGGATAGCATTAATAATCATGTTATTCTTTATTTTAAACTATTTCGCTTGGCCCACACTGATTAGCTTGTGAACATTTTTTCTCTTTGCATTTAGTTGAAGAATCTAGTAACATGGAAATTGAATAAGTCCATATTCCAAAATAATTAAAAAATCTGGGGATTTAATGGAGAAAATACGATTTATTAGGCATTTAACAAAAATATTTTCTTATACAAAAATTTGAAACTCTAATTACACGGTCCCATGAAACGGCTGTTACCTTTGGCTTAACAGACTCTAGTACTTTAATAATTGATGGTAGAAAGTCTACGATTCATCTGCGCTTCATGTGATAGTGACAATTCTGACGAATATTTGATATCTTCAAAGTTCCGTCCCGAATCCTGTAAACACGATACTTTCTAGTGACTGCAAAAATCATGAGAAGGGGGAATTACAGGAGGAATGCGCAATATTTTCTTGCATCCATAATGTATTCTTACCTGCGTTCACTCTAGTTCATTTAAAATGAAATTCTCCTGAACTGACGATCTGGTTCCAAATAGCATTATAAAAGCTGGTGCAGCTGTTATAAAAAAACCGCTACTTGTCAAAGCTTTACTAGTTGGTGTTGAAGATTTATTTGGCGTATCGACGTTAAGGTTTGTCGGATATCATTTGTTTTCCCTTTTCTAGGTGCACCTTTTTTTTCCCTTTTGTTTTTCGTAAGTTGTCCTTGTTTCGTTGCGATGATTTGGCGGCAAGAGACCCCAGCCCAGACCTCTTCTCGTCCAAATGACGTCATTTTAAAAGTTTGAGGTTTTGTTGCATCTTGTTATCATCAAGAAAGTGCATCTTTTAAGATGGCTGTAGAGTTGGTGCTTTCTCTTTAAGATGCCGTAAAAGTCTTGATGTCGTTGCCTGGAATGGAACCGTATGAAAGTTAGTTAATTCAGTTTTCAGGTAATATATCTATAGTTGCATCTTCTTAAATTTGCTTTAATAGAAGAACCAGTCTTCTTATGTATGGAAAGTTGTATTATTTGTTTGATAACCAGTTTCTCAATTTGATTTGTCGGTCAACCTTCCGCCATTGTTGCATGTATTGTGACACAGGAAGAAACCAAGGATAAGCTTCTTTCATTCTTCTTGAATATCAGACGACGTCTGTTGAATTTCAGCACTTTGGTCCTGCACAACATCAGTCCATGTACGCAGGATTATCTCAATATGTTTAGCCTGTAGGTTGTAAGAAAGAACTTTAAAAATTGCATTATAAATTTTGGGCTATAATTATTATATTATTAAACTCCTGATCGATGTAATTGTTCCATTTATCCCTGGTTAATACTACTATAGTTAAGAATCACTTGGAATAAATTCACTAATCTGTGTAACTACTTCTGATTTGAAGAAAACCTTATTAAGAACAGATTTACAGTATGTTTAGCTATGTTGAAACATTTGTCAACAGGGAACTTTGTACTTTTTTGAAACACTTTCTCACATTCTTCCTGAAATTTAGTATGAAGTCTGTTTTAAGATAATTGTTTTGACTTAATTTTTTATGCCAATGTTTTTAAAAGAAACATGTTAAAAAAGTTTGCAACGGCCCTTTTATAAGTAAGCCTTTTAGGTTGTATAAAGGAGCCAATATTTTGCTATAGGTATAACTTCAATTATTTGTGAAAATAATTGTTTTTTTTTTTTTTTATGATCGAACTTTCTAACACAATCTGCAGTATGATCAACTTTGTTGAATGATTGTCTTTAACCCCAATCTTTATTGCGAAAAGTGTAAGTAAACAAGAAAAACATTTCCTTTTGAAAGGAAATCAGTTCCGTTAACACTTTCTTTTTCAAAGTTGATATTGGTATGTACCGTATTATTAAATGCTTTTTTCAACTCTTCCTCCCTGGAGCTGAGATAGTTGCAGCCTTGCTGCATGTAGGTCTTGGTCTTGCTGAATATTTATATAGTAGGCAAGTGTGTTCACGTCTTGTAACTCCATGGATCTCCAAGCTTTAGTTTTACGAAATAAATTTCTCTAATTAATCATAAGTTTTGTTTTATTTTAAATCATATTAGTATTTTTATGGGATTTGAAATTCAATCTTAAAATTACGTTAACTATGCAAAAATGTCATTTGCAAAAGTATCATTTCTCGACATCGACCTCGGCAATCAGCACATCAAGTTGGTCTAAAGGACATCAAACAAGCGCTTGAAGATGCCAAGACTGAAATTAAGACCAGGAATGCAGATCTGTAATATAGAATCTTTGGTATGAAATCATAGACAATTTGTGCGCACCACAAAGATGAGCAATATTTTACAAACATGCTATATTTCATTGAAACAAACAGCTTTAAAAGATGTACCTGGAAAAGAGGAATTGTAAACAAAGGTTGATGTATTGCATTTTTGTAGAGCTTTGCATTCCTTAGAACAGCTCCTGCTGCGATGAATTGCTCATGATCATGTTGGAGGCTTTCCGTTGTTCTGTGGACTTTCTTCCCCCAGCTTCTGGTGGCAGTGCCAACTCTGACCGAATTTGTGTGCACCACAAAGACGAGCAATATTTTGAAAACTTGCTATATTTTATTGAAACAAATAGCTTTAAAAGATGTACTTGGAAAAGAGGAAATGTAAACAAAGGTTGTTGTATTGAATTTTTTAGAGCTTCGCATTCTTTAGGTTGCCTCCTGCTGCAATTGAATTGCTCATAATCATGTTGGAGGCTTTCTAATGTTCAATGGACTTCTTGCTTCTACCTTTTGGTGGCGATGCCAACTCAGGCTAAAATATGTTTCAACATAGACATCAGTATCGACCTGCATTGTCAATATATTATTACTTTACTTTTAGAAGAAAAATCAATATATAATTAGCAGTTTCTTAATGAATTTGATATTAATAATTTATAGATTATGTTCATGGTACTCAAATGTACAGATGATAAAACTGCCATAAACTAGACTTTTTTAACACACCACTTGATCCACTTATGCCATAAATGATACAGAGTAAAGCATATTCACCAAAGATGAATATTCTAAACTTCTTATCTCCAGAGTGGAAGAAAATTTTATGCTTTGATTTATACACTAATTATATTTGTAATACAGAAAGACATGTTTCACAAATATTTACAAAATGCAAAGTGAAATGATATTTTATAGCTGGTACATATTGCTCCACCGCGAGCTTAACCATGGGACTACTAACTGTGTTCTGGATGAATTGGGACAATCTGATAACACAATTTGAGTTTGCCCCTCCTTTATCTTCCCCAATTTTGATCCAAATTTCTTCCTTTGGTATCGTGCCACTCTTCCATGTCAGTCGGTCCCACCTGAAATCGAAACATTTTTTCTGTTTGACGTTGTAGTTTTGGTACTTTTAAACTTTGAAACCCTACCTTTTGACAGAGGCAACGATTTATTACTCCGGCTACCTGCAAGGGGTAGGCCGAGTTTAGGTTTCGGTTTGCTATCAGTCTATCTATCCATCTATTGGCGACGTCGACTTGCGAAGAGCACGTGGATCATGAAATCGAGGCGGCATGCGACTTGACGTCATTTGAATGTACTAGGTTGTTCTTGGTTGTCCATATAGATAGCCCAAGTAAACGCCAGTAAGGGCGTCTAGTTTACATTTAATTGTTATATCGTGCTTTTCATTTTCTTGCAGGTGTTTTTCAGTTGCTTCCCCCAAATTTGAAATCCAGGCAGATGCAGCTGTTCTCACTTCTGTACCATTTCAGTTTTTCAAAGGGAAGGTTAACGGCGCGTAAGAAGGTGATTGGCCTACGTGACTGCTCATAATTTGTGTGTGTTTATATTTTGCAGTTCTCTATTTAGTTGTATTTTATACTCCAAGCAGGTTTTGCGTGTTATTGCGTTTGTTTACGAACATGTTTTGTAAGTCTGTGCTTTTATGTAAGACATTATTGGTGTTTTGAAAAAAAAAGTTGAGTTGGGCTTCATTTTGAATTATGTGCTAGTTTTATTGATCTGATGTTTGGAAAGTGCTGCTTGTATCACTATAGTTGCAAGACCGGTTTCGAATCGTTACTAGATTCTCTCTGCTGAATTGCTTTTTAGCTTGTTTTCTGAACTGAGTGAAGTTGAGAGATAAAGAGTTAAGTTTACTCTGTCAGGTCTGGCAACGGGACACAGGCTGTTTTGTTCGGTTGACTTTGTTGCTGAATGGACAGTTAAAACTTTCTGATTCGATAGTTTGGTTTCTTGGGCATTCATGTGTTACGCATTTCGATCCGTTCTTGTCTCTTAGCTCAGTTCTGTATTTTGTGTTTTAAAGTAGAAAGAGAAAATAACTAGCGCTAAACTAGTGTGAGCTGCGTCGGTGTTTCTAAAGAAACAATTTAGTGATAAATATATAAATTCTACACCGTATAAAAAGAGAAAACTTACTGACGACGTTTCGGACGTTAGTCCTTCGTCGTTGTAGAATTTACATGTTTATCACTAAAGTGTTTTAAAGTACTTGATTTTTTTAATAGTTGTAACAGTGCTTTATAAGGTTTTTGAGCAAATGTTTCTCAGCCTGTGTTCTTCGATTAGTCGTTGTTTTGAATACCTTATTTTGAAAATTTTTTCCCTTGTTAATTATGAGCTCAGACTGGGCCGATCCTGAATAAATGCATAAATGGCGTAAGAAGGTGATGGGCCTACGCGACTTTGCTCATAATTTGAATATGTTTATTTTTTGCAGTTCGCTATTTACTTGTATTTTATACTCCGCGCAGGTTTTGCGTGTTATTGCGTTTGTGTTAGAGTTTTGCTCGTACGACCATGTTTTTGAGAGACTGTGCTTTTATGTAATACATTATTGGTGGTTTATATGTAAATTTACCTTAGTTCTTCTCCTTTGCTTGTTCCTGTCCTTTTTTTTTCACTTGCATTGATATGTTCCAGCTGCTTAATCACCTGAGTCAAAAGATTTTTGGTTTCTGCGGCTACCATTAGATGTTGCATTGCTGTGTTTGGTTGATGTCGCTACCCTCCAAGCTCTTCCATTTGGGACACCCTCCCTCCGTAGACCATCCACTGACATTTTCTTTGCATCCCATGTGAACTTAACTACTGCCACGTGAAGAGGCTGGACAATAAATTTGTTTTATCACCATCATTGCTATTTAATACCCTAATCATAACATTTATTTTCCTCCAGCTGCACAATAAAAAAATTATTGTTGTTATAAGTATTATTAAAATATAATTATATATTAAATTATAATATAATTAGTAATGTTTGTGTATTTTTATATTTATTATTTAAATCGTCAGTTGATCATCCAAGTGTAAATTTATGTCCCTTGCTGCTTTCTAAGTTCCCAAACTGTATATTAAAAATAGAAGTGCATAAATAATCCTTCACAAACTTGCTACAATAATATTATGCTATGAAAGCAAAACGAAAATATAAACTATTTCTGGAATTACAGGAATCAGAGGAACTTGAAATTGGCAAGTGAATTAGTGAATTGTTCAATTAAGTAGAAGAAAAATGTATAAATTCAAAATTTAAAAATCGTCAGATTAAATAATATAAATATTTTTACAGTTAATAATTTGAAACCTTTAACATTGGCAAGAAAACATAGTATAGCATTTTATATAAATAAAATTTAGCAATTAAAATAGTTATGTATTTTAGTAAAGTAATACTAGGTTAACTTAATTAGAGAAATAAACCGCATACTTTTCCATTGTGTGACGTTTTAATGGTCTTGTTTTTTCAGTCTCAATCATGAGTAAGTGGGTTGTTGGGTTCCTTTAGTAAAACTTCTGCAACGGTTACTGTCTTTGATGGGATTGTGTTTACTCTAATCCTGGTACAGCTGACTTCATGCTTCTCTAGTTCATGCAACAGGCATGTATTTTACTACCACTGATAGTGGGCTTTGGTAGTATATATTAAATGGAGAAGCACAAGTGAAGGTGCAGAGATATTACTGCTAATCAGCTCATAACTGCACTTAGGACATAAAACTGGTTGCTGAAGTTGCTGCTACTTCATTAGTAGGCAGCTTCTACTGAAAATGTGCCCACAAGGCCCACACACATGATCATCGTTTTATTTATTAATATTTTTGTTTACGAAATATGCAAAAAATCGTTTCATTTGGTGCAACCAGTTGCTGAGTTGCTAGGTTTGCTTGTTTGGGCAAAAATTGTTTTTGAAGGTATTACATTTAGATTATTTTGCTCAATACAATTTTTTTTGGGTGGGCTGCTTCTCCCCTTTGTACTCTTTGCACCACTTTTATATTTTTGAAACTATTTTTTGCACACAGCGCAGTCGTCCTTGTCTGGCCTCCAATTCATAACTTCTGTTGTGTGCTTGTAATTTTTATAATTTTTTGTCTTTGACATTTTTTGTTTTGCTGCACTTGCAAAAAATTTGTGGGTGACATTCCTTAACTGAACTGACATGTATGTCAAAGGTTGTCTTCAAGTTTTCTGCCCATTCCTCGAATATGTATTATTGAATTTCTAGGAATTCCCCACAGACAAGGCAATAGCTTTTTGATTTATCTTGGTGGAATAACTCTGCGTCATCCTGCTTGCGATCCATTTATTTGGCAGTTCACTTAAATGTAAACAATAGCGCAGGATGACGGCAAACAACGGCATTTTCTTGGTAAAAAAATAAGTGGAAAAAAAATCATCAAATTTTCAACCTGGGTGCACAACCTAGTTTTTGGAAATAACTTAGCTTAAAGGAGAAATATTATCCTTGTGTAGGATTTTTGCACCTTGACTCTGTTATTTTCTACGTGATGCGCTGGTGGCATGAGCGAGATGATCAACCAGCAAACGTCCAGGAAATTAAATTGGAATATATTTTGGTACAAATATTTATATATTAAGTAACATTGTGTGGATAACTTTGCTGCTGCGCAATGGATATTAAAACCTTTATGAAAATTAAGCCAAACTTCTCATAAATTGTCAATAGTTTAAAAATCGGCCATGTTTACGCGCCCGTGATCTTGTAAACAGGGCTTACAGTTTTTTCCAATTGAATGCGAAAAAGTCAGCAGCCTATTGTCGTACGTGAAACAGCCGTGGGATCTTGCTATTTTTTCCTAACAACTGAGAGAAACTGCGACATGGCTATTGCAATGACATGGCAGCACACCATGTTGGACTTAAACTTAGGGCACCGACCTTATTATAGACTCTACGCTTAATAAACAAGAAAGATTCAACTTGAATTTAACACATTTAGCGCAGGCGCCATTTCAGACGTGAAGCATCAAACTCACAGCGCATGCTCATTATACATGACAACTTCTAAACTCACAAGGGGACTGTGTAAGTTACAAACACAACATCTCCTCCTCTTCTTAGATGAAAAGTATCTAAACAATGTTAACAGTCCTAAAATACCTTGCGCACACTGCAGGTAACTAAGGTTACTACTACTGTCCTAGGTCTATAATATAACCAACAACACAGTCTTCAAACTTTGCGGGATGTTTGCTACTTCTGACTGGACAGGTGTTCATGTATAGTCCTCAGGTGAATATACTCCTCGGGTGAATGTACTCCAGCTTCATTACTCGGTTTCTCCTGAACAAGTCCTTTACCGGTTGCTGCTCCCCTAATTCATGTTCTCATACAGTTCCACTTTTCGATCCAGAAGTTGTATTTTGCTCCAGCAGTTTCTTAACATGAATAATATTCCTCTCATACTGCACATCATTTACTTCAACTAAAACACTGTTCCCATTTTTCTGAACTACTGTAAATGGGTAAGGTCTAAAGGGTGTAGTCAGTTTGTTTGTTTTCTCATTCTTGAATAGCACCTTGTCACCTTGTTGAATGTCACTTTTCAGAGCATTTTTCTTACTTTCCCCGTATATCTTCCCTTTCTCCTTCCTCTCCGAATCTCTGTCTCTGACCTCAGTATCAGTATTCAATTCTGCCAGCTGGGGAAGTTTAGTTCGATATTCTCTCCCACAGAGGCGTTCTGTAGGATTGACTCCCGTATTTGAGTGGGAATTACTCCGATACATGAGAAGAAACTGATCGACCTCTGATTTCAAGTTCTTTCTT
The DNA here is from genome assembly GCA_025331005.2 of Zoanthus gigantus. Lineage (NCBI taxonomy): Eukaryota > Metazoa > Cnidaria > Anthozoa > Zoantharia > Zoanthidae > Zoanthus > Zoanthus gigantus. Next base: position 536 of record JAOBBB020239397.1, on the reverse strand, counting down.
TCACCTTGTTCAATTCTTAGTCGCTTCAAGATGATACGATTTTGCTGTTCAACCTCTCCATTGGCTTGCGGCTACAGGGGTGTAACTTTGCGATGTTCGATTCCATTTTCCTTCGAGTAGTTCTCAAAACATTCACTACGGAACTGTGCCCTATTATCCGTCCTTACTGACAATGGCTGTCCATGGGTTACAAAGAATTTTGATAGAATAGAAATCATCTAATAGCACACAATACATTTCTATGTAAGTTTCGTTAATCTATGCAAAATAATTTACTTTAAAAAGTGGTAAGATAAATTCCTACTAGATATATCTTTATTTATTTAACAAACAAAGGCATAAATAATCGACTTGGATATCATGTTGTAAACCTGTGTTTCTCTAAAACTAATTATATATGATTTATTTATATATATATATATATAGTTCAAGAAATAAAGTAAAATGGCTTTCCCACGATGATTCCTTTACAAGGAGGATCACAAAGGATACGGCAGGCTTGTCCGGTCAAACTTGAAGAAAGAGCATTAAAACAA
>JAOBBB020239316.1:0-11324 GCA_025331005.2 Zoanthus gigantus | reverse complement strand
GGGATGTGTAAACAATATACAAAGTGTAATATAATGTTCAACTAACCTTTTGACTTCTTGTATGCAAATGACAAAAAAGAATCCAGGACACTTTGAGTTTTTCTTTTGCTTGCCATTATGAATTAGCAGAATGCACTGTGGCACGTCATGCGCATGAGTTGCGTATAATAGCTAATCAGGTATTTTAGGAAAAGACAGTCCAAAGAACGCGATTATCACTATTATCGCGCAGCGCATTTCTCGTCAAAGTAAATGTTGTTTCTACGATGTGATGGCAAGTAATTGATACATAATTGCAGAAAAAATAATTTAAACTTACAGGAAAAGTTAATATTAGTTGAGGTTGATAATTTCTTCTTGGCGATTTTTTTTTAATTTCGTACTTTAAGTAGCCGGGTACTCTGTTCAAAGTAGACGGGTGCCAGTACCCGGGACCCGGCTTCTAATAATAACCCTGAAATATTCAAGAATGTGGAGGGATGTTAACGTATTTAACTAATAGGAAAACGCTGTTGACAGTTGAGCATACCTTGCTTGAAATTCCATCTTGCTGGCATTTCTGGGAGAGTGCATTTTGAAAGCATTTGTGCTTTTTCAAAATAAAATTTGCTTTGCTCTTTTGCAATCTCACAGAAGTGCTCATCAATGTTCGACCCATACAAGGGTGGGAGCTGGAAGCTGATATCTGGTAAAACTGTGCCACTCTTTCCCCATAGACCATGCTTCTCAAGGTGTTCTTTAGATTTGTTGACAGCTGCTTCATCGAACTGTGGTTCAGATGCTGACTGGAATATTTGGTCACGCAATGCTCTTGATAGCATATGTATATCAACAGGATTGTGCCGCCGTGGACTAGTGTTGGAACACAGAGTTCTTAATTGTAGTAATGTCCCCATTCCTGCAGTCCAGTTCCAGGACTGTTTGATGGTGTGAGTAAAATCTAATAATAATATACATCGCGGCAAATTCATTATTAAGCCAAAGTGATTTACTTTCAATTTTTATCCCGACCAGCAGCCATGACCATCATCTACCTACAAATCCTCCTTGAGGGATGTAATTGTATAGGAAAATGATAAATAAGTTTTCATATTTCTCATCTGATCCACTATTTACACAATGTGTTTCCCGGTGGGCTGTTTCCGTTTTTTTGTTTGCAATAAAAACCTCAATCCGTCAGTCTTGTGTAGCAACTTATGAACGTGTCTTTTCATTATCAAATTCTTCCATCCAGTCTTTTTCAATCATTCCATGAGTCCATAATGGTTTTATCTCTTCATTTGCACTGATTTGTAGGTTTAAACGAAATTTTTGCATTTTTAAAATATATTCATTTTGAAATTCTATTCTGCAAACCTTGAAGTATGACCGGAGCCTGCGATAAATAACATAAGGACAGCGGGGTATTTTCAACCGCTTACCAGAGCACAATTGTCCAGCAGGCTCAAAAGTAGCTGATGCAAGTGTTCAGCGTGTCTGCCGGCTACATGACCTTGATGAACTTTCGGTTCTGAAACTGAAAAATATTTATTTCGACCTTGTTGCATCATCTTCTAACAACCCTAAAACTGTGTAAGGACATCGATCATACCACAGTCATCTCAAATTTAATTCTTGATGGCAGAGGAAGCTGCGCAAAAAATGGCGAGCATGAATGTTCATGGTAAGGAATTGCGATTGATACGTGTCAGAATAGTCATGCTTGATCATTTAGTATTTATTCATTCAAACGAATCCTTAATTGTAGTTGTAGAATAAAAACTTCATATTTTCCGTATAGTAACTGTGATTTATTAGTGGAATTTTTCTGGCTTTTAAAATTATTTGTGCCAACGCTTAGCTTGCTACATATATATTTTGCATGATCTCTCTATTAACTTATAACTGAGATATTAATTGCATGTCTACCATACTAAGACAGAAATAAATAAGCTTTATTGCACCTTTCATACTATGGTTCAAATATATAGTTCTTCAATCACCAATTCAGTGGAAATCCAATAACTTGAAGAGTCTAATAAAGTTCTGAATATTCTTTTGTTCTTTTACTTATGATCGAATAAATCAGCTTTGGGTGGATTATTATAGTAGTATGAATCAGATCAGAGCAGTTATAAATATCTTGCACCTTGAATAGATAAAAAATCTCAGTAAATTTATAAAAGTTGGAAGAACAGAGACTTATAAATGACATTGTATTATTGGGATAATTTCCATATTGGGGCGTAGTGGGTCCTGCTGGGTTAGGATTAGCATTAGCTATGTAGAAAATAGGTGAAATTTTTATGCATAAACTGTCTGCATAATTAAGTACGCCCCAATACGGAAATTTTACTGTATTTTTCTACAAGATTCAAAATAAATTAATGAATACTGATTTCCCAGCAGAAGTACAAATGTATCACAGTCTGATCACGATGCTTGCATCACCAGTTTAACTTTTGACAAGTGTCTGCTAGAATATACACTTACAAGAATTCTTTTTTGTTAGAACCATTCCATTATGGAATGAATTACCAGCCTGTGTCGTTAACACATCAAATGTCCTTAAATTTAAAGAGCAGGCTACATGTTTTATTGTCTCTATGTAGATTAATAACAGTCATGAATACTGTTTGTAAATTATGATCTTGTAACTGTACTGCTAGTGCTGGGATTAGCTTTGCTATATGTAAGCATGAAATAAAACTGAAACTGAAAGTGCCAAATTTCAGCTTATAATGAAGGTTTGTACTGTATTTTATACAAAGTGTCTCAGTGTCCGACAGTTGTATAGGGATTTAATAAAACTCTGTGTCTGACAGTAAATAAATCTCTCAAAATTACACCAAATTTACCAAGATATAATCTTTACCTCAACCCTAACCATTGCTCCTAACCCTTCCAATATTTGCTCGCCTTACAAGCAACCAAAAATTCTCAAAATCACTGTTAGGGTTAGGAGTAATGGTTATGGTTGGGGTAAGGATTATATCTTGGTATATTTAGTGTAATTTTGAGAAATTTATTGACTGTTGGACACAGAGTTTATAAAATCCCTATATATACAATTGTCGGACACCGAGACACAATAAATTTTATATTAACTAGGTTTTCCAACTCTGGTGACTGTTATGTAGAACTAGATTTTTTTTTCAACTAATACTAACCTATTGTACAAGAAACATCATATGAAGTCACTAAAATTAAAATGTTTATAATTATCAGTCTTAAGTTTTCTTCTGCAACTACACTAATAATTTATGTAGTTTTAATCATAAACAAGCAATGATGTAATGTATACTCAATGTTCAAATGGGAAGGCATCATTCGATAAGTTTTTTCCAGTACATTGAGATCTATCAAGTTACCAGAACATAATCTCTCTTTTTGATAAATTAAATAACAGCTATTTTTGAAATGCTTGATTTTAGGAAATGTTCATGTATTTATACAGATTAAAGGCTGTTAGTCTGATAGATGTCTATACATTTCTTCTAGGACATACATAATGGTGTGCAGGTACACAATCTTTGCAGCAAGAACAGGGCTGAAATACTGTTTCTTAACAAATGTTCGTCAGCTGAATAAACTTTTACCAATAAATCAGCATGTTTGTAATCAGGACAGAGCTTCAAAACAAGTTTCTTATGTGAAGTCTTTTAGATCCATTGCTGGCTTAGGTTAGTTAATTTGAACCAGTTGAAGTGATATTCAAACAAGACTCGATGCCTGAAAATGAAACTTCAGCAAAATATGTTTGATCAGTTGAATACCACTGTTAAATATTTTAGAGTTTGTTGTACAACCATGGATGCAGATCTGTTGAATTGGTTTTAATCCTGATTTTTACTAGGCTTTTATAGCAAGAAAGCCTTGATCATCCTTTATTTATACCTGGCAAGTTTGGAAGGTGAAGACTTGAGTTGAATGTAACAACAATTACATACTGTAGTTATCATCATCATCATCATCATCATCATCATCATCATCATCATCATCATCATCACAGTTAATATTTTTATCGTGAAAATATAGAAAAAATGCTAAACCTCCTAAAGTATTTGGCAGAAAGGCTACAAACTTATATTTATTTATTTATTATTTTTTGATTTTATCTATTTATTACAGAAATTAAGAAGCTAAAGTGTATCAATGTGCTTTTAAATTTTGTTAATTTGACATGGAATAATGTGTGGTCTTTTTCCACCACAGAGAATGGTCCTGTTATTTACACCTCAGAGAAAGAAGGTAATGACGATAGTGGAGATGGAACTGTACAGAAACCATTCAAGACATTGTTACAGGTATAAATAATAAACATTTAAATTAACTTTAAAAAAACCTTGATCAAGTTTTTCAAAGAGTGGATAGCAGTGGCCATTACAGCATAAATCAACAGTAGTGAGTATAAACAACTTTAATATGACAGAAAATTAACTCAGTGGGAAACACAACTCTGCCATCTTGAAGGCAGATATGTTGAATATTAATTTATTAGTTATAATTAGCATTTGTTAATATTTTATTTATTACCAACTTCCCCAAAATGAATTAATCATTCTGTCATTGAATATATAATTAAAACATTAATGTAATTATGTGAAAATGTGATTAAGATGCTCAGCTTTCACCTTGTAGATTGACCTTAAAATCATTATAATTTATTAATTACTTATTAATTATTTTGTAATAAATTTTAAAACTAGGCTTTACGACATGCAGACAATGCTGACCCAGCACCCGTTATCATGGTGGACAGCAAATCAAATGAACAAGTTAGTATGAAACATTATCATCATCATTTACATTGAATAGTTCACTCTAGATCTATTGTTATACTAAGGATTCATCCTGGTTTCTGTTCTTTTATATAAATTCTGCACCTTCACTTCAAACTCCAATGCTTTTCTTAAAATATGCCCATCATCCCTCCACATGGCAATACCATCTCACACATGCACTCCATTCGCCTTTGCCATCTGAATCACTGTTTCCTTCAATCCCAACATCTCCATTAGGGTATGTTATGTATGTTATTAAATGTTATACAATATTAAATTTCTTTAAGTTAAATGTTATGATGAATAGATTGCAAACAGTCAGTGTCTAGTTTCATTTTGACAAGTGCAAAAACTAAAACATGTTATAACAAGTTTTAAACCAGTTGTAAACATAATTATTATAATTATTATACTTTTAATTTATATGTTCAAATCTCTAGATAGGTCCACCTGAAGCAGATACATGAAAATTTCTTTTCTGTAAAGCAGGGTTTTCAAAGGTATAATTATATTGATGGTTTCCAAATATTTAATATATCGATCAGAATTGTTCCATATATTAAATATTCTTTGTAAGACATTGAAGAAATTCATCCAGAATTGTACAAGTCTTATCTCACAAGAATTCCATTCTAGGATTAGGTTGTAAAGTATGTTTAACTTGTTTACAGAGATATGAAAAAGCTGCAAAAGCTCAGATGAAGAAAGTGAGTAAGATTTTTGCCCAAGAGAAAAGAAAGAACGAAGAAAGGGACAAAAAAGAGGTCTGTACTGTACATTCTAAGCCTCATATACTGATACATTCCAGGTTTTAAATGCTATCAAAGTCTTCTGTAGCTATTCAGTGATTCATAATACCTATCATGTCCGCAAAACAATTCACATGAGATTATTCTTGTGTTGTTTTTGCACCTCTTAGTCATACCACCAATAGATGATTTTTTTTGTTCTTTTACATGTTAGCAAGAAACTATTCCATTTTTATTGCTCTTACTGTACATTAACAAACAGGAAGAAATGTAAGGCAATTTTTTTTGTAACAGCTATTTTGATAACACTAAACAGGAAGAGAAAGCTCAACAAAGGGAGAAAAACTTGGAGGAAGCAAAGAAGATAACCATTGAAGAAGACAAAAGCTTGCCAGAAGCAAAACAAGTAAGACTATTAGTTATTGACCGTGTTGCAGTACTTATTCTTCCTCTGTTAGGAATTTTAAAGGTGCATTGATTTTTTTAGTTCAGGTTTATGGATTTTTTTAGCAGGTACCTGGGCATAGCATGAGATTTTGAAGGTGTATATATACACAGTGTGGAAACTGGGAGTGCCAAAGGTGTCCAAAACTAGGGGAGTCAGGTTGGCGCAATGGTCATCAGTTGCACCTTCCACCTCTACGACCCAGAATCGATTCCCAGGCTCAACACATGGACTGAGATTTGTCAACCTCAATCTGACTCCAAGGGTTTTTCTTCTGGTACTCTGGTTTTCCTCTCTTTGCAAATTCGACTTTCACAACATGATCCGAGTCATTGAGGCATTAAACAGTAGCCTCTGGTTAGGAAGTTTGGGCAACCACTTCCTTTGCAACTGATGTTAAACAAGAGGCTCATTAAGCCTTTACTTGTGGTACGCGTGGGACTGGGGACAAATCCCAAATATGGCAGTCACTGGACCGAATCGCTAATCGCGACACGAAAAAAAAACAAAAAGAAATCGAGCCCAAACGTTGACTCGTGGTACCACGAGTAAATATAGTTACGCCGGTATTCTTGGGTTTCACTAAGTCCCATGAGGATATAACACAATGGATGTTGGTAGATGGTTGGCAGATGGAGGTCAAATAATGAGATTCAAACTAGATTCTAATGAGATTCTTTTATTTAACTGACCACCATGTGCGCTGAACTGGGACCTTATGAAACCCAACAATTGTATCTTACCTTGCCAACATCAACAGTCTCCACAATAAACTTGTCAGTTCTCCCTCTTTCAAATCGCTTCTCAGCTTTACCTCCCTGTCTGAGCTGAACTTTCTCTGTCTCTCCTTCATCACCAACCAACTGGAAATACACATTAGCATCTGTGCCAGCATTGGTGATATCTCCAGTTTTAATGGCAAGGTGGTACGAGACGTCTATGAGGACAAAGTTTATGGAGCTTTAATCAACTACTCTAAAGCCCCGTCTACACGAGCAATTTTTATGTGACATGTTTTATTTATTTGCCAGTGAACACTCCGTCTACAAGAGCACTTTTTCTTTGAAAACAAAAGATTGGAGACTGCATGGGATCTATGGATGACATCAAAAAACTTGCCAGTTTTATGTGTTGTCTCGTCTACACGCACAATTTTCTGTATTTGACAATTTTTATTTACCACATAAAAACTAACACGCCAGTTTTTCAGCAAATATAATTGTCATACAAAAAATGGTCAATTTTGTTTATCTACATGAGCAAATAAAAATTACCACATAAAAAGTGGCACATAAAAATTGCTCGTGTAGACGGGGCTTTAGACTTAAATGAGTGTTAATGGACTAAAACGATTTATTCTCCAGAGATACAATAAATCACATAAAACAGTGGTCAATCCTAATTCGCCACCGAAAAACCAAGGTCTCAATATGAGGCTTTCTCAATATGAGAAAGGATCTTACTAAGATAATTTCACTGCAAAAGTATCTACTTTGGGGAAACTATATGGCCTGTACATCTAATATCTATAGTACAAATGTTTTTGGATATGTTTTTCAAAACAAAGAAAATTTTCACTGCTTTATTAACGCAAATATTGTACAAAGGTGTAAGATTTTTGTCTTCCAATGGCTAGAATTCAGGTTAAAGAAAAAAACTGACGAAATTTCATGGGTTCAATAGCGCTACGCACATTTACTATAAATAGAAACTCTTACCCCCCACGTGACTCAGACAAACAGAGGCATGTTTGACAAAATGTTGTATATATAGAGAAAGTAGCGACCTTGTAAATACAAGAATTTATTTTCGTGCTCAATTTTAAATTTTTTGGTCGGTTTAAAACATCGCATTAGCGCCTCTCGATTTCACGATAGCTGGTTTGTTTATCTGAGTCATGACGTCATTAGTGCAAAGCGCTATTGAATAAAATTTTGAAATAAACACTTTGATCGATTGACTGGCACCTTACCAATTAGGCTAAAGTTAATTAAACTAATAAACCAGGGTTCCTGCAACTCTGCAGCCAACAAATTTAAGACATTTTTACGACCTTTTAATGCCGAAAGTCAAAAAATTTAAGACCTATTTTTCAATACAAAAATAAATTAGAAAAGGGAACCCTTATTTATTAAAAAGATAAAAATGCTAAGAACACTTTCCATGGTAAGCAAGATCAACACCTTCACAACAATCTATAAACTGTAAAACCGAATAAAGACAAAAAAGTTCTCATCAACAACGGCAGATTGAGAGTGGTGCAATGCAGTCAATGCAATTGCTCCGGATATGCAGAGGATACATCAAGGTTGTATCAAGATTTGGCTGCAAGAAAAACTCACTTTCATTCGTAGTACATATTTAATGCCTTTTAAGACCTCAAGAAGAAATTCTAGCAATTTTAAGACCTTTTTAAGGCCTTAAATCTGCAAAAACCAAAATAAAGACTTTTAATGACTTATGACCCGCGGGAGCCCTGTTGTCAACCATCTAAGCTCACATAGGGTGTATAAATATCAAGTCTTTTGCGAGTGAATTTAACGAGAAAAAATTTGACCAAAGTCAAATCTATTAACTCTCATATCACCAAAGTTATAATCAAATGTAAACTCAAACAAAGCTTTTAGAAACAGTTGCTCAACTGATCCGTCCATAATATCCAACAAAAACACTGGTAGTTCCAATTGGTTTCAACTCTATCAGGTGTTAAAATCAAGGATTTCATTTTCTTCAAATCCCGTCCAAATGTAATGTATTCGAGACAAACAATTTTCCTTGATATGATAATCAGGCACTTTGCTTCTTTCAAGTTTTCAGCTTTCTACACTTGCAAATTTTGTTTTGCCAATATGTAATCGCATATTCCTGGATTCTTTACACTGGAAACAGTAAGATTTTGGGACAATAGCCAACAGCCAGTGCTTTCAGAATTACTCTCTTACTAAAGTGGTTTCTGCCAATGATATTGCTTGACCCCACCCGGAAGCAACATTTACCATTTATATTTTGTTATCTTATCTTTGGGAGACTTACCTGCTAAACGTCTTCATCCATGGAATTAATATTGCATTTTTCTGCAGAACATTATATCCTTTTTATAAAGCTGAAAAGAGCAAAATGTATTCTTCTTACATTTCACAGTGCAATGGTTTGATTCTTTTTTGTTTTGCCTTATTTTATGCTTTAGTTTGGACCAAGATCCTGCACGTGCATTATTTAGAAAGTAGTTTAATAGAATAAAGTAAGCACGAGGCAATTGTCAAGTCTCAAACTCTAACATGGAATCTTGATGTGACGAGTTATGGTTGCAATACCAGATCCCCACTCAATGGAAATGTGCAAGTACATGTAAAATCAAATACCTGATGTTGTCCATCGTCACGAATTTGCTGTCAATAAAATGATATAAATGTGTAAATTTGACAGAAACGTTAATAAGGCTTATCTACAGATTCAAACTCTAGAAATTTAAGATCTAAGTTCAAACAGTTGGCATACGTGTTGTAGTGAGTTTAACCGCAGCCCAACATGATTTAGTGCTTTCCATTCAATGCATATATATCCATGGTAGTTTGATCTTTTATTAAATTGCAAAGTATTCAATGCAAAAAATTCATACAGTTATGTTTTAAAAAATGACTGGAATTATTGAGTTATCTGGAAAAACAAACACATTTTAAACTTATTTCAAAATCCATCAAATCCATCATGGATTTAGATCAGTAGAAGAGGATGACAGTAAAATTTTGGCCGTCCGATTGTGTTGGGGACCATTTCAGGGCACAAAATTTCCCACAACAACCTTACCGTTTCAAGACCAAGTAGCACCCTGAGAGGAATTGTTGTCAAGCCCCCTTTAATCCACTCATCCAATGATATCCGACCGTCAGAATCGAAGTCCAGTTCAGCCAACATGTCTTGTAGGATCTATAGGAAGAATGTTAAGCAGTCAAACAAACTCTAATCAAAACGTTTGCTGAATCCTTCACTGGAACTAGCAGCCCAGGGAGCTAATGGATAATCTCTAGCTCAGTGATGAGAGTGCCTGACATCCAGATTAGCTCTCAGCAGAATCTGGTACTCATTAATCTCGTAAGGTTGGAAAACCGTGTCAACTTTGGCAGAAAACGAGACCACAAAAACATGGCTAGGGCCCACTTGTTCAAAAGCCGATTAGCACTAAACCAGGGTTAAATTTTTTATCCCATGTTCTTGTTTCTAACCTTGCAGAGATGGATAAGACCTGCAACTTTGGGATTAAAGGTTTTTCCTATCTTAGAAATCTGAAGCATATTTTATAAGTTCTGTAAACCTTTCCTACAAAAGATATTGCTGCTTGGATTTTGGCCTGATCCAGGGTTAAAGATAACCAGCTTTGAACAACTGGATCCAGGATTTTGAGCTAGGATCTAATTAACTCAACTAACATAAAACTCGCGTGTTTCCGGTTCTGTTACCTTAGCAACAAAGCTGCAGCGCAGCAAATATCACTCAGGTTTTTACAAGTTCGAATAATATTTTAGAATCTGGTCACATATGTTAATCATGAAGAAAGCTCTTGATTTAATCAAGCAATTGCTTTGAAATACGTATGTCACTCATCTTGGACAAATGTTCACACCATTGCATCCATTAGTTAATTATGAAAGCTTTGATGCAAAAGATTTTGAATCTCTGTAAGTTGGAACTGTTTCTAACCTTGTTTCCCAAGTAAAGTTGCAAAATTAATTTGATGACAGCGCTCGAGGAATCTCCCTAGATACCGTATTTTGCCGTGTATACGTCGACCCCCCATTTTGTAGTCAAAAGATAGCCATTTTTATCGACCCCCATTTCTCACAAAATTATTTAGTAAATTTGGCAAGGCAAAAAAATAATACAACATACAAAATACCAGTAGTAAATGAAGTAATAATTGATCATTTCTTTTGCAATATTTGGTGGCTCCTGAAGGAGCCGTTTTAATGACAGTTGCATTTCAGAAGCTGTCAAAGTTTTCATCGTCACTGTCTTCAAGTTTTCATCGTCACTGCACATCTCACCTGTCCTAATAGAACTCCACTGGCTCCCTGTTAAATACCGTATCATTTTCAAGATCATTCTTCTGACCTACAAATCTCTTAATGGTTGTGCACCTTCTTATATATCTGAATTAATATCTCTTAAACAGAAAGGCCGTTACAATTTGCGATCTTGTTCTGAATGCCTTCTTACTGTGCCCAACGACATTATGAAGAAAACAATGGGAGAAAGAGCTTTTGCTGCAGCCGCACCGTCTGTATGGAACAAACTGCCAAATTTTTTAAGAAATCAACCTATGTCCTTAAACTCTTTTAAGAAATCGCTCAAAACGTATTTGTTTAAATT
>JAOBBB020239224.1:0-11326 GCA_025331005.2 Zoanthus gigantus | reverse complement strand
AGGAGCGTATACTTGTGCCAGCTCGTGGATAAAATGTGAAAGCTTTTGATTTTATTGAGTTCTGACTGTATACGCAATACTTGGCTTCTCAGTTCTAATTTTGAGCAGCCTGAATTTTGAGGCTACGAGCTGGCCCTGGTAAAAAAGGTTTTACGACTTAGTGTCCACTGGTATCTTTATTTCGTGGCATCACTATTCCCCAGTGTTCCACCAAATTTCACTGCCAGAAATCAGCAAATGTAATTGAATTGGAGGGACCGCGTGGTTTGTCGACGTTTCACTTTCTTGTAGCAGTCGCTTGTTCAGTATATCAAGTATTATATCAAATAGCCGAATATAGCCGCTGTCCACTATATGAATTATTACATCAAGTGGCTGAAGACCTCGACACAAATATATATATATGAAAAAAAAAACACGTGGCAAACCTAAACTTGTGCCGCGCTTCGCTGCTGGCACAAGTAATAAGTTCTAGTTTAGTAAATATGTGTTTTACAAACATTATAACCATACTATAGCAGATAAAACCATTATACATCAAGACGAGGTCAAGCCAGGAGGGGCAGGGAGGGAAGGGAAGGGGGGTAGGGTGAATCGAGGGGATGTGGTAGAGGGAGCTTTTTAGACAGCTTACTAGAGGATTTACGATATGCAGCTGTCGCAGCAGTAACTCTATATTATCTCAATTAGACATGTTTTGGACTGCACCAGAGCTTCTGTGCCGGCACAAGCTGGGCCAGCAACAAAACTTTATGACCCAGAGTGGAGATGTCTATAGCTATGGAATTATTTTAAACGAAATTCTTACGAGAGATGAACCGTACACGAACATGCAGTTGAATCAATCTCCATCAGGTATGTAATCCTGTCACGTTCAACCTTCGTCGTTTTTGTAGACGTCTAACTTTAAATTGGAAAGTGTGCTTATCTGCTTTTTTATTACTGTTCTTTTGTTTTCTGTATGAAGAAGTGTTGGACTGGGTTCTTTTGACTGGATTCCGTATTCGATGACTGGATCCTTCGGTTGTATTCCCGTGAATATCTTGACAGAATTTTGAATTCCTTGTATTCTGGATTTGTTTACTGCTTTTCGAGTTTAACTACTTCTTAAATGAAACCTGTGACCTTTATTCCAGCGATTCGAAATGATTGGCACCAGATTACAATATAATTGGTTTTTGTTCTTAATTATTTTACTTGCTAGAGATAATTGAAAGCATCAAGAAATGTCTGGTTCCTCCAATAAGACCTGACGTTCCAAAGGATCTTCATTGCTCTGGTCTCACATACGTTGATCTTATGCTGCGCTGTTGGGGCAATATTCCTAATGCCCGCCCCTCATTCTCAGAAATAAAAAAGGTTTTGAGGTCTATCAACAAAGGAAAGTAAGTAAATCAGAATGAGTATCATAACGTAAGATTTTAAACCTTACATATTTGGTATTTCTTTATGGAGAAGCAACCTTTAGAACGGAACGCAACACAATGCAAGAATTACAACATAACAACATTGCATATATAATGTTATTAATCCTAGCCTGATGTTACGATATCTCGACTTTATTTCAAGTCACAACCATGCTCAAAAAGTTTAACTGTACTTGCAAATCTTTTCTAATATGAAATTGAAGGTAAATTTACAGAAAAAGGACTGTTAATTAATACCTTGTACGCCATGTATTTGCTAAAAATATCTTAGTTTAAGAAATACAGATATTTTGATTTGCTATTTGATACATACAAGTAACAGCTTGCTTCCATCCATTTTTCTAGAACTATTTCAAACTAGCAGTCAAATACATAAATACAGTACTAGGTCAGCCTCCGATCTCCGTCCTCTAAAATGTTGAACAAATATCAAACAATTCACAATCTTATTTCAAGGTCCTAAAATATGGAATGCTCTCCCAACCTCATTAACTTTTTCGAATAGCTTTTATTCCTTCTCGAAAAAATTTAAATCTTTTCTGCTAAGAAAATAACTGACTCGCATACCCATATTCAAATTCTTAACATTATACTAGAATTTATGAGGAGTCCCGTTCAATAAAAGCCTGTTGGTTCCCAGGGACTCCTCGCCTGCATTAATTATACTGGTAAATATATATAGATATAAGTAACAAAAAAGGCGAATAAACAATAAACAGTTTAGACGAATGTCACTGACTAACATTACAAGAACCTCAAATTTTTAGATAAAAAGATCTTATACAAAAGGTTTGTATATCTGCTCGACAGACCCACTACCTGGGTCTAGAAATTTGACTATCACAGCAATAAATTACTATTGTTTTCAAACGATATTTCACAACTATCTCAAACATTCACTACAATAATACCCGATTGGCTTCAAACTCGTCATACGCCTTACCGAATATTAGAACTAACTATGGAAAATTTAGCTTAAAGTTTTAAGGGGCCTTAGTCTGGAATCAAATCCCCAGTAACTTAAAAACATCTCAGCAGAAGTTCGTTTAAAAAGAAACTAAAAGTCAGTTATACAGTCAACTATTGACAAGACCTTTCTTTACTCTCTGTCCTGAAAGAAGTATAACATTTTGTTAACCCTGTGCCTAGCTTCACTTATTCTCTTTTCAGTTATTCATTTATTTATTTACTTATTCTTATCTTTGGTTCTTACCTATCATTGCACACACTCTACACATTCAATTTCCTTGATTTATCCCGCTGATATATGTACAATTATACTATTGAAGGGTACATGACTTGATAACCGTCACTGGTTTTTTCATGTACCCCGTACTCTGCACAGTTTTTCAAACTAAATATATTCAATTATAAAATGATAGAATATTGAGTTCAAATAAAGACATTGTTGTTGTTTCATTCAATAATGGTGCGATATCAATTACCAGGACTTCCAACATAGTAGACCACATGATTCATATGATGGAGCGTTATACAGACCAACTGGAAGACATCGTCGCCGAAAGAACCAATCAGTTGGCCTTAGAAAAGGCAAAGACAGACGAGCTGCTTTATAAAATGTTACCCAAGTAAGAGCAATATGACACAAGTGGGTCCGAGGGAGGGGAGGGTGAGGACGGATAAGATCTTATTGTTTTTTGGAGTACTGAAGCACCTTTAAATAAACTTGTTAAAAAAATTCAATGTGCGTGGACAAGTAGGTGCAAAGGGTAATTTAATCAGCACTAATTTGAATTTGTTTGATTATAGCCACAATTAAAAAAAATTGACGTTTCAAACGATAGCTCTTCGCAAGAGGGTCCCTTAGTTATACACCTTCCCAAAATAATTTCACGTAATATTTAACTGGCCTTTTTATCCATCATCAAAAATTCAAAACAGCTTCACATTCACAGAAAAAAGCAAACAAACACGTTTCACGTAAATATGCAAAGGCTTTAGAATTTGTTTCACATAAAAAATTTCTGGTCACGTAGCCAGTTTTTGTGTCAAGAAAGAATTTATCTTTTAAGACACGATATTCGATTATAACAAATTTTTTTAGCTTTATCTTCTGATTAGCTAAGAATCATTTCTATTTTTACAGAGTTTGTTTCGTTATGCTTTCACGAAGATTTAGACTCAGCTGTGCTCCACTACAATTATTCCCTTAACAGACCAATCGCAGAGGATCTTAAAATGGGAAAGACGGTGAAGGCAGAGTCTTTCCAGAGTGTAACGATATTCTTCAGTGACATTGTTGGTTTTACAAGTATGGCGGCCATTAGCACTCCTATGCAGGTAAGTTCCGACTATCACTACACTATACCACTGGGGTGAAAACGGGTCAAAAATGTTTTGTATTTTATGTCTTCCGTACTTATGATTTTTTTTATTCAGAGGGATAAAACTAATTTGTTTAAAACGCTGTTAGTTTCGATTTTTGGCTTTGTATTAGCGAGAAATGAACGACGAGGCTAAATACCTACTTCGTAGGGCTTAGCAAAGATCGATATATATAATAAAAATTTACAAAATGAAAAGTTTGATAAAAGTAACTTCTTCATATGATTTTAATTTTCTTTTGGTGTTAAGCTTTATTTTAAACCAACTGTTAAAGTTCAGTAACTAAACTTTCATTATCACATGAAGGAATATATACATATATACATTGCCTATACGAAGAGTTGATGAAATTATCTATACATTCAGTCACTAGATTCCCTTTAATCAGTTCGCTAAGGGGCATAAAATCTAACAATGTAAATATTCAAGTTTTTGAGTATCTCATAAAAATCCTTACTAAAAAGCACGTGAAAGTAAAAGTTTCCGGCTATTAGATTGTCAAGGCTACGCGCATGACGGAAGCTATGTATCATTGGTTCTATGTATCATTGGAACAATAAACAAACTAAAATATGAAAGCAGATCCAGATAGTTAAATACATGTTATGCCTGTATATCCTTTTTGTTTTACATTTCACTTTTCTATAAACGTTGTTTTTAATTTCAGCTTGTCGCTCTTTGGAATTGGGAAAATCAATTTTACAATAGAAAAAATATTCATTTGTTTCAGGTTGTGGATTTTCTAAACGATCTTTACACTTTGTTTGACCGCGTAATAGACACTTACGACGTGTACAAGGTGAGTATTTAACTTCAACAGAGTATTTTTGAATTTGCCATTGCCGCTGACTACAATAACAACAGATTCATTTCAAGAGTCTTACCTCATATACTGCAACTGTGTCTGTTGTTAGAGGTGTGGCTTCTCGCTCTCTCACTAGCACTTTGAATATTTAACAATTATTATCAGAAGTCGAGGTGAATAAAAGCAACTATTTAACGTGACTGAAGATAATAATTGTATTATAGTATATATAAACGAGGTGACTACAAGAAAATCTCGCAAACGTTTTAATTTATGCGCGCGCCAAATGTAGCGATTCGAAATAAAAGTTGAAAGAACAGTTATAAAAAGTGCAACAATAGCGATATTTAGATTTTCTTGAATGTAAACTTGCTGAAACTGAATGGCACTTGAAGGCAGTTGTCTTCTACGTTAGTTCTGAATTCCTTTTGTAGTGAAAACCAGTCTGAAAAGAGTAATACTAGTACTTAATTGTTAACATTATAAATAAACAAGCAAACAACCCGCAACGCATTTAAGATGTGAATTCACCCAAATTACCTTGAAAAACATGCAGTCCGTTTTTGTTGCTTTTTTTGGTATTTTCTGAAGTTTTAGTCAGCAGCAACTAGGAATTTGTAACTGGTCTATTCTTTTGATACATTGTTTTATTTAGTATTAGTACTACTGGCCTTGATGGAGTCTGATTGGATATCGATTATGGTTTAATTCTATTGATAAATAACATCTAATAAACAGACATTTACGCTTAAATCGACAACACCTAAATACTTTGAAGGACTGTCACAATTTACTAATAATAGAATAATGCTCTATCTGAAAATATATATATATCTGTCTTATGCAATAAGTCCTTTGCAGTTAGAGGTCACGTGACCACACCCACCTTAAATTACTCGGATATGAGAAAAATTGAAAGAGCAGGTTAACATTTTTAGATATTATAGTTTCAATTCTCAGCGTTAAGTACTTCAAAAATGAAAGTGAATATATGTAAAAGTGATATTGGAGAGCAAGTCCTTATAAAATATCCTATTTTCTGTTCCTTGCCATTTCTTACATACTTGAAGTCAATAGCCGAAACGTTGCCATTTTACTAATGTCAATCTGCTATTTTCATTCTAGATACCATTTTGTCCTATAGCTGATTTGAATCCCATCTGAAAAGAGCCTATTGCATGCAGCCAATAACTGTTTGTGTAAACACATGTAACATAAATTACCAACCAATGGATTGAGTTGATACTTTGGGATTCGTTATTAAACTGCTGAAGATGACGAAATAATGTAAAACCTCTCAATTAAAATACTTTTCATGGGGTTCCATTGATTATCACAAAATAACATCTTATTCCCACGGGATTCATTAAGGTTTGGAACAGGAGGGCATTTAGATTTGGCACCCAGGCAAAGTTTATTAAAAGCCTAAAAATTTTATAAGTCTTTAGTTGCAGAGATGCTGAAAGTAGCCGGGCAGAGCCGTCTTCACAGCCGGTCAATTTGCCCGGTACCCGGCCCTTAATGAAACCCCTGTATTCCCTTTAAAAAGTTTTACCTTGTGGTTATTCCTGACAATATTACCTTTGTTTTACTCTTGCGAGGTTGAAACAATCGGCGACGCCTACATGGTGGTGTCAGGACTTCCGGTACCCAATGGCGACTTGCATGCCGGAGAGATCGGAACCATGGCTCTGAATCTGCTTAGCTCTACCAAAAACTTTGAAATCAGGCATATGCCTGATAAGCAGATTCTTATGCGGATAGGAATTCACACAGGTACGTGCCAGAAATTAACCTTTTTTTCCGTTGAATAGCGTTACAAAAACTATTTTCTAAGTGGATCGGCTGAAGTAGGAAGCGCGAAGTCGACCTAAATCGTAGCTAAAATATTTGTAACCGTAAATATTAATTGCGTGCGACAATCCTAATTTATTTTCGTAGGTTCGTTTTTGACTAAGCCCTTTCTTTTTTATTTTGCTCCACTATCCCATAAAATATATAACCGTGATCGCCATTCACATCAAAACAGGTCCTTGTGTAAGCGGTGTCGTTGGGACTAAAATGCCAAGATATTGTTTGTTTGGTGATACCGTCAACTATGCGTCGCGAATGGAATCAAATGGAGTGGGTAAGTATTAGTATAATACAACTGCATGTCTTCATAACCAATGGCATGTTATAAAACTTCAAAGTATTCTCTGTTCTCCTCGATCTTGAGACGAGAATATAAGATAAAATCAAAAGCCAAAAAAATACGGCAGTTGAACTGATAACAAAACATCAACATTTGTAAAGGGTAGAGTCTTGTCTTAGTAACAATTTGGATTCATTGTCGATGTCCTTTGATATAACAGAGTATCATGATTCAATAGCTTTTAGCTCAGTCATTGTCCAAAGCGGAAATATATCGAGTTATGGCGAGGAGTTAACAAGAAGTATCAAATCAATGTGATTGAACATTTGCTAAAGAAACTGACATAAATCCAAACGATGGCGTATCCTCTTTCTTTTCTATGCCAAGAAGAAAAATTCCGACTTTGGGAATAAACTCGTGAGAACAACGACCAGCATAAAGCGACGGCTGCATACTAACTACTAGAACCGAGACACAACTGATGTGAAAACGCGGGAAATAACTCGCTACATGTCATATAGGACATGACTGCTGACACAATTACCATAAGGTCACAACAACAAATTGAGCTTCCTCACAGACCTCCTTGAATCTTAGACAGTAGTCTTTTTTATCTACACCTGCGGCATGATGTATATCTTGCGGACACTTAGTTTCGCTGTAACCTAGTTCACGGTTCAGCAAATGGTTCAAACGAGAGACCGCTGCGATGCCGAGATGTATTAGTGGGCTCATCAACGTCCGTTTAGAATAAACAATTGTGGTCATAAAAAAGGTAGTTTAAGGAACGGGAGTAA
This sequence comes from Zoanthus gigantus, assembly GCA_025331005.2. NCBI lineage: Eukaryota > Metazoa > Cnidaria > Anthozoa > Zoantharia > Zoanthidae > Zoanthus > Zoanthus gigantus. The sequence goes on along the minus strand of JAOBBB020239224.1, from coordinate 3,817 downwards.
CTACAAAATACCCCGCAACTATTGCTATTGATTTCACTGCGCATTTATTTTTAAAGAACGACGAATGCCCACGAATAAATTACCGCCAGTTGCGAGGTATTCTGTAGTTAAGCTAGGAACGACCATAAAAAAACATATTTTGTAAAAATATACATACATTGTATGAACAAAAGCGCAAAGACTCTTTCGCTACATCACTCGTGATCGGAAGTAGTCAAGTGAAGGTTCAACAACGTTCTGCTCCCTGTCGGAGGTCCAGATTATGTTGAAGGTGAAATGCAACAACTTCGATAGATTTGACTGAATTTTTTTAAAGAGTAGTAAATCTTTTGCAACTAACTTCTGAAAAATTCATATGTTCAAGTTTTCGAAGAGCTCGGAAGTCGACAATGAATTACTAATCGTTAAACGATTTGTTTTCAATTGAAGGATTTTTGTCAAAACAACTTGCATTGACTGACCTTACAACGTGAATAATAAATGTTGGGGCGTATGTACAATATTTCGACTGGCCATTACCACTTTTCATTAAGTTTAACAAGACAAATTTCGTTACAGCTTTTTAAATGTTTTAAAATATATCGGACGGAAATGATAAACATTTAAGGCTGATTTACACTAGTGTAGTAAGCGGAGACGGAGGTGGATGCGGAAACGTAAGAAGCTTACGTTCGTGTGTAAATCAAATGAAGGAGACGGAAGCGGAGACGGATACAGATGATAAATTTGGTGTGCTGTCTCCGAGTAGGACCTGAGAACTGATATTTTTCAAGAATTTTGATTGACTGATTTGTTACGTCTCCTTCTCCGCTTCCGTTCAAGCGATTTACAATGGACGTAAGCGACGTAAGATATGAAGGAAACGAAACTAAAAAGGAAATCTTCTGTTCTGCTTCCTTCACGCATCTGTTTCCACTTCCGTCTCCTTCATTTGATTTACAAACAAACGTAAGCACCTTACGACTCCACTTCCGTCTCCGCTTACTTCACTAGTGTAAATCAGCCTTAAAGATAGTATTATGAACGAAAAACTTAGATAAACAAATAAGAATTACAAATTTCAAAACTAATTAGATTATTGCTCATTACGTCTGTTAATACCGAAAGGTTCAACGGGATTTAGCTTTTTGAATAAGATGTACTTCACGAGCTTTCCTTACAGAATCACGTTTAGATTTGAGTACTTCAAGTGGAATAAGCAATATATCTTATTACTGAAAAAATGTTCTGAAACTGCCGTAGGAGTATAACTATCATTAGGGTTTAAAATTGGTTTTCTATATGTTCGTTGAAAGAGCCTATAAAATGGCGTTTAGTTTCACCTATTTATTGTTTACCGCAAACACTGCATTAGATCATTTGAAGGGTCATTTAGGTTTAGATAGAAAGGCTGCATTTAGGAAGTGCACAAAACACCACTGTCTTGTACAAAACTTGCCGCCTGGATGAGCCGAGAACTGCGAATATGACGTCACATTTTTGAGCGAAATCGTACCCAACTTCCTTTCACTCCCGTAAAAAACGGAAGTGAAATTAGCCTGGGTTCGAGGTTGACATTATGCCAGCACCTTCCGAAGATTGTGTCTAAAAATATCGTTTTTTTTTCTTATAAAAAAAATTTCTCTTACCGTAAAACTCAAAGTATATTTTTGAAGATTTGCTTAAAATCAAAATTTTCATTAAGTTTATGTATTACGTAAAATCAAAATTTTAACACTTTCAATGTTACATACGACTTACCACTGCTACCAGTACCAATGGTGTTCCAAGCATATGTCTTCTTACTTTGTATTTATTGTTTCAGCATTACGAGTTCACGTCAGCCCAGAATGCAAGGCGGTCCTAGATTCACTGGGAGGTTATCAGTTAGAAGAAAGAGGCCCAGTTGTTATGAAGGTATTTTCATTCTATACATAAGTGAAACCGGTGGTTGAAAGTAAAAAAGAAATTCAGCTTAATTAATTTCATCTTTCGTGGTCATGTTTATCTAGTTTTGTTTTTCCCCATGCTTCCACCTAAAGAGCAAAGCGAAAGACAGGATATCTCTGAACCACCTAAACCCTAGAAAAGACCAGGAATCATCAAAGAGCCACGATATTTGAATATTGTCTATACCTTCGACTGATTGTTACTGATAATTTTTTGTTTTGGACTCTCATTACGAACCAAAAACCGGAATAAATGATAGAGCATTTTAAACATCAGTGGGTTCGATCTTTACAGATTTAGATCAAAATATTTAAAGAAACATAATTCAGTTATTAAACCTTAATTGTGCATGCTCACTTAGTGGGTAGCTCCACCTGAATTGTTCTTCAATTGGTACAGGATCTGGTGGAGCCGAAACCAATTGTAGAATTGCACACAATTTAGGCATCCTGCTGATGAACAGTAACTGTTTTGCTATACTTTTTCAGCAGCATTCTAGTTATGTCTGTTCAGATATCTAGAATCTCATGTTAAACTCCTTAACATTTCCAATTTACGCATAGGATTATGAGCTAGCTGTAGCTGTTTCCAATTCCCTATTAACGCTAGTACTGTCCACAATGTTATTATTTAGATGTTTGTAAATTTGACCTAATGTGTTTCGTAGTCAGCCAGTTTGATCTCTATTATTAAATCTTAAAACGGAAACGGAAAAACCAAATGGCAGAAAATTAGAGCGAATGAATTGTGAATTGTTCCAATGTTGGCCAATCGAACGTTCTAATTTTCATAACTATGCATGCACAACTAATTCTGGAGGCATTCACTCCGACGAAGGACTGCAGTCCGAAACGTCAGTTTAAAAATTCTTTTCACTAAGGTGTAGAACTTATCTATTTGTAAAACCGATTCTGGAACATAAGTAATGGTAAAAGCGCAATGCATGTGGGATGTGGCTATAAAGATGAATTCAAGTATAGATAGCATAAACGTGCTAGTAGCTAACTTGAAGCCACTATATTGGGCACTATGGCCACGTTGGTAGTGGGCTTTACCCCTTTATTAACAGGCTTTAAACTACCGTAAAAAATAGTGAGTCTGATTGCTAGCACCCACGGACATGGACATAGTGCCCAATATAGTGGTCAACGTGCCTAATATAGTAGCTTCAAGTTAGCTAATAACACGTTTGTTATATTTGTACTTGATTCTAGAACAGGTAAGTTTCCTAATGTGGAACTGTGAAGCAAGCGCTTGGTTCTAGTTTCCCACCCTGTTCTTTTTCCAGTTTGTTATAAAATCTTATAATTGACGTACTAACGATTACAATTTTGAGCTACCGCTAAAGTTTCGCAGGGATTAAAGCATTATGCGAAGTCGCTAGCAAAAGCTAAATCCTTACACATAGTCAAGCATTGTACTGCCCGATGGATCCGGGCAGATGAGGCGATGATCGGGGCGGATGAGAGTCTTTGACTCTCCCTCGATGGGACACTAATCTATCGCAGGTTAGCTCCCAGCAGACTCTGGCACGCTGTTACCAACGTGGTAAGGATGAAAACCGAGTGAGCTTTGGTAAGAGAAGAATGCCACAAATGTTTAATTCTTTGAAACGGGGACTGAACTCAGGTTTGAAGTCAGAGATCTCACCAAAGGCGCCATTCACGCGGCCCTCGTGTTGTAAATTAAAGAAATAAATAAAACGGCCGAGGAATGTTTAATTAAAAATTAGACCTCGAGGACGAATGGACTAAAAGTCAATAGCCCATGAGGCCGTAGGCCGAATGGGATATTCAAACTCGTAGTCCATCAGGCCGAGAGGTCTAATTGTTTTAGTATAAACCTACTAATCGGTCAAAAAGGATGTACAAATTAAAATATCGATGAA
>JAOBBB020239129.1:0-11326 GCA_025331005.2 Zoanthus gigantus | reverse complement strand
CGGTGTAAGAACCTGTGAACTTCACGAGTGACGTAAAACAAAGAAAACAATGAAGTCAAAACAATAGATAGAACGAAAGTAATAGTGACAAAACAAAGAAAAAAGTTCACAGGTTCTTACACCGAGGATGCGCCTGAATTTAAGTGTCTTTAGGCTTTAAATTTGCTAACATTTTGTTTATACATACAGCATAAACGTTCAGCTGTTCAGTAAGCTGTGTATTATGTTAAAGTTTAATATTCAGCGCTACTTTGATTATTTAATGCACATTTCAAAACTGTCTTATGAGTGAAAAGATTACAGCCGTTAAAGTAAAAGAAAATATCAGCAAAAACCCATTTTATTCTTGTCCCGGGGGCGGGACATTTGAACTAAACTCTTTCCATCTGGCCGGGCATTTTACAAACAGCGATTTCAAAAGTTCAAATGCCCGGGGGGCATGTTGAAGTTTCAAATTGATCGATACATTACAATGTTCGAAGTCTGTCAATTGTGTACTTTATTAACTTCACTATATAACGGGAACTACATGTCCATGGAAATGCTGGTTTACTATTGAGTATTGTAACAACATTCAGACTCGCATATTCTTCGTAAATAATTCATAAAAGGTAAACAGTTTTACAAATACATAAGTTTTACGCCGTAGTGAAAAAAAAATTAACTGCCGGTTTGGAGTAGAGTCTTTCGTCGGTGTGATATAACTCCTGAGTCTCGGGCGTCGGCTAAAAATTCTTTTTTTTTTACTACGGTGTAAAACTGTTTCTGTAGAAACACCGACGCAGCATTCCATTTATCCAAGCTATGCCACTGAAAGCATGAGTAAATTTTAGTTATATTTTAATTTCATTTCAATGCAAACATAGAAATAAAAGAATGTGGCTGCATTAAAGGTACACAATGTTCACTAAAACTGAATAAAAGTACAGATTGAAAAATGCTCTTATTTCATTTGAAAATTTTACCAATTAAATAGTACTCTTCAGGACACCTCTACGAAAACCCAAGAAGCCACAGTGTTTTTGCAGAAACAAGCAGCAAAATATGGTACGTAGGAAAATGTTTTGAGGTCTGGTCAATTGTGCCTTCATCCACAACATTGGTACATAACTTCATATCTTCACTAATAAAAATATGTCCAGAAAATACGAGTGTTTTAAATAGTTTCCGGTAAAACTCTATGCTATATAATAACTACTTTGATTCACAAGTATGCACATTTTATTTATCAATAATAAAAACTTAATATATTCAAAGTCACTAAATGAATAGGAAAACCCTTTTTCCAAGACATTATTTTGTAATTACTGTACCAGCTTTCATTCCATCTGTGTGCAAAATCAATCAGCAGAATCAACTGTATTAGGATGAAGATAAACGCTCCAATGAAACCAATGTACATCCACACTGATAACAAAACAACATTGCCATGACTTTAGAAGTCAATAATTCATCATCATTGATTCTATTTTTATTACTAAATATATGTACTAACTGCAGCATAATAAATAATAAATGAAGGTGAGCAAGAATGTTAATTGGTTTGGAGGAGGATTCCTTGAATCGAGTGAGATGGAGAGTGGGAGCTCATGTTACCTGTCATGACTCAACATGTACCTATAAACATACACCAACCTTTTCCGAAATCTCCTCTTGGGATGAAGAATGCTCCAACAGCAATTCCAATCAGAACAAGGAACTTGATTCCCCAAAAGCTAAAAGTAAGAAGTCAAAAAAACTTACTAACTAAAAAAAAATGTTTTCAAACAGAACATTATTGTAATCCAGTTGTGAATGGAATGGCCAAAAGCCCACTAGATCTAGATACATCCAGAAGTCTGCAAGCATATCTAGTTATTGAGACAGGTTATCAGATTGGAAGTGTCATCTGGTAGTTAATGGTTTTCTATCTCAAACTATATACTAGACAGGTAACCAGATTCGAGAGGATGGCATAGGATCAGGGTTATCTTGGTTGGTCATCAGATCGGAGAGGATGGTCAACAAATGTTACAGGATCAAGGTTATCTGGGAAGATCAACAGATTGGAGAGGAAGGCATCAGGATAATCTGCACAAGCTCATCTTCTGACTTGGAGAGGATGGTCTTCAAATGTATTAGGATCAGGGTTATCTGGGTTGGTCTTCAGATTGGAGAAGATGGTTTGTAAAGGTTATAGGACTAGGGTTATCTGTGGGTTGGTCTTCAAATTTTATAGGATCAATTTTATCTGGGCAGGTCAACAGATTGGAGAGGGTGGTTTGTAACTTTAGGTTATATAGGACTGGGGTTATCTGTGGGTTGGTCTTCAGATTTGGAGAGGTTGGTCTTCAAATTTTATAGGATCAATTTTATCTGGGCAGGTCAGCAGATTGGAGAGGGTAGTTTGTAAAGGTTATAGGACTATGGTTATCTGTGGGTTGGTCTTCAAATTTTATAGGATCAATATTATCTGGGCAGGTCAACAGATTGGAGAGGGTAGTTTGTAAAGGTTATGGAATCAGGGTTATCTGGGTTGGTGTTCCGGGTTGTCTTGGCTGGTCTTAAGATTGGAGATGATAACCTGTAATTGCTAATAAAATCAGGGTTATCTGGGTTGGTATTTAGATTGAGGAGAAAGGTCAGTAAACGTTATAGAATAAGGGTCATTTTGGTAAGTCGGTCAGATTGAAGAGGATGGCCTGTAAAGGTTATAGGATCAGGGTCATCTAGACTGGTCTTCAGATTAGAGAGGATGGCTTGTAAATGTTTTAGGATCAAAGTCATCCGAGACTGTTGCCAGAATGGAAAGGGTGGCTTGTAATGGTTATAGGTTCAGGGTTGTGTGGGTAGTTCTTCAGATAGGACAGAATGACCTGTAAAGAGTGTAGGATCAGGATTGTGTCAGCTGGTCTTCAGATAGGACAGGATGTGTAAAGGGTGTAGAATCAGGGTCAATAAATTAGACAGGATGACCTGTAAACTTAAGGTAACAGTATCAGGCTTGTGAAGGCAAGTAGACAGATTGAGAGAACGGCCTGTAATGTTTTAGGATCATGGCTGCCTGAGTCTAAGGTTGTCAAAATGGAGAGGATGGCTTGTAAATGTTACAGGATCAGGGTTGTATGATTTTGTACAGGTAAACAAATTTGACAGGATGACCTGTAAACTAAAGGTAACAGGTTCAGAGTTGTAAAGGCAGGTTGACAGATTTGCAAGAATGGACTGTAAGTGTTAAAGAGAGGATGGCTTGTAAATGTTATAAAATCAAGGTTGTGTGGAAAGGTCAACAGTTTACACAATGTAATAATATAATGTACGTACCTACCTGCCTGCCAAGACTATTTAAAAACAAGTAGATAATCTTGTTAGATCGCTAAAAAAGCTGACCTACCCATTTTGAATACCAGCTCTGCAATCTTTTGTTGAGTCAACTTTAACCATGATCAACATAAACAGGAAGTAAAATGCAGCCATAGCAAAGCACACTCGATAAACTGCAAGATAACCAACTAGAAGGTCACAGTTCCGACCAGCTCCAGCACCTTGACAGGCTTTATCAAACAAACCAAAGGGGACCTGAACAAATCATAAGCTTTGTAAACTTAAAACATTCAATAATCATATGCTATGAAAGAATATTCACTTGATAATTGTTCTATGGTTAAGTACATAGTTTTTACATAACTATTAATGAAATTTACGTAGCTGCAAAGGCAAGCAAACAAAAAACTTTAACAGATAAATAAATGTAGTGGCTGTACCAGTCCTGCCACACTCTTCCCAAAAGGGCCTTTAAGATATAGACCTCCATAGTTTCCTGTTTGAAAGACAAGGCCATCTTAACTTGGTTAGGTAGGCCAATGTTTGTTAGCTAGGAGGTCTGGTAACCATAAACTTTAGGATGTGGGTGTGTGTGGTTGTGCATGTGTGCAGATGGGGGGGAAGGGAGTGCTTTCTCAAGAAATTTCTAAAGTGTCGGGCTGTTAGTTTCAGTGTTTTATTTCAAATTTTTTGTTCAGGCTCACAGAAAATAATGATAATTAAGGAGAGATTGACAATGAAAAAATAAAATCATTTCAAGAGCTAAATTAAAAGGAATTTAAATTTAACTTACAGGTTTTGTAGTTAAATGTGTTGCAATCTTCTTGAAAAAAGCAAGTTAAAATTGACACTTCACTCAGAATTTGAAATAAAATGGGTGATTTTCAAATAAATTAATAAAAAAATTATGTAGTTGCAAATTATGATATCAAAAACAAAGGACCATACTAAGTTCTCTTAACCATTGTGATTATAATTTGAATGACAAAATAAATTAAATTTAATGTGTAAAGTCATCCACTCAAAAATATCTTACAATGAAAAAGATCAAAAGCATTGAAAAAGATTGTCACTTATCGATTCTTATTTTTATTATTAGCCTTTTGAAAAAAAAAAACAATTAAACTCACATTTTCCATTAAAGATTTCTGGACGGGTGTTGCCAACATGAGACATGATATAAATGTGCCAAGGAGCAGGAAAAGCACATACATGAATCTTGTAGTTACGGAACTCCGACCACATGAGGGGCAACAAAGACAACAACAACTGACAGCAGTTGGACAACAACAACAAGCAAGCTGTTGATATAATAAACAAACAATGACAATGGCCCATTTTTTTAAAAATAAATAGGAATCATTTTAAAACAACACTTAAAGCTATTTCAAACAATTACATACTTGTAAACATTGTACTTAAACTATATACAAGAAAAGTCATATAATTTACAAAATTAATGAGAAGCATGACTGCAATTTTTGTATATTTTTTACCCACTAAATCAGAGCATTTTTGAAATTGTTTTAATTCATAGTTACACTTTACTCAATGTTCTAAATAATTTAATCAATTAACAATCTTAATAAGCACCAGTCATGTGAAAGCAATGAATCCCTATACTGGTGGATAGACTGGCTGTCATTGTCACTGAAAGCCCTACATTTTGGGGGGCAAAGTTCTGAGTAAACTATTTCACCCCCCCTCCCTCCTTTCCCTCTAGTTCAAAACATCAGATGGAACTCTCTACTAAAGTACTTGTATTATAAGTAAGCTATGAAAAAATGTGCAACTCAAAACCACCAGGAAACCAAAGACAAGTAAAAACACCTGTGACGTATTCCCTGGTTATCCCTAACTGGGAAGAAGTAAGTAGTCTTTGACCTTCAAACGGCAGGTGTATTAGTCACACTGTTAACTATCATAATAATTACTCATAAAATAGAACAAAAATTTTAAAAAATTAAATATCTTTATTATTTTGCGGTTGCTTTAGAAGGTATAACATTAACAACAGTGATGATGTAACTAATCGATCCTTTTGATACCTGAGTGAAATTGATAATAGTCAATTAAAATTTATTATAATAATTTATGAATTAGTTGATAGAAATCGATTGGTTAACTTTTTGTGATTATCGATTTTATCAATTAATTTATAATTTTAATCAAACAATCAAAAACTTAAAAATAAACAAAGACAGGTTGGATTGCCTTCCAAAAATGTCAAAATCAACTCCCCTAATGTCAAAGTCTCCCCAAGATCATATAATCAATATATAATCTGTTGTCAAAAACTTGTCTGTGGACAAGTCTCAAACATCAAAACCCTCACCCCCCAACAAGGCAGTTCTATCAAATCTCCAACCCTTGCCTGCCCTCCCCCCATGGGCATTTGTTCGATTACAGACCGAATTGGACTCAACTCATTCTATTACTATCGTTTATCGAGCACTATCTATTGACTGATTACGTTTTCGATGATCGATTTCGATCGATTATTACAAAATGTTACTTTTATTTAGAATTTTTTAAAATGATGCTCTCAAATTTAAAATGTTGTTTAAACTTTAATTTATCTTGAAAACAGAAGATTTAAAATAAATTTCCAACAACAAATCAATACAAAACTTGATGTTTTTAACGCTCGTTATTTTTAAAATGGTTTGTTGTTCGCAAAGTTCAATGAGTGTTGTTGATGAATCATCTAAAAACTTCCAAAACTGCGGAGCAACTACAAATTGTGCGTCATTTGCGTCATTTATGACGCAAGGCACTAACAACTTTCAAGTGAAACTTTTTCCAGGTTCACGGAAGATAAATATACCAAAGATGAAAAACACAATTTGTTCTCTGTATCTATACCAGTATTTGGAAAAAAGAAAAAACTTAAAAAAAAGATATCTTTAAATTCAAAGTATAAAATATATAAAGTAAACTTCACTAACTTACCGAAGACAGGGCTCCAACCAAACACATTTTGGGTGTTATTATACTAAAATATAAGAGAAATTAAAAACAATGATCTCTTCGGAATTTTTGCAAACAAAATTAATAAAATCTTCGAAAAACTAAAAAACTTCTCACTTATTTGCCGAACAGAGACAGTAGCTTCGAAATTTTCTCCCAAAATACTTTGACAGAAGTTGCACAGGATAAACAGCAGAATGGGAATTTTGAAAACATAGGTAAATGTAAAGCTCAGAAGTTTGATATAAAAGAACTTCTGATTGGTTATAATTTTAAGCATCCAATCAGAAACCTAGTTAAAAAAAGAAAAAATTAGTTTAATTAGGAGCCTCAGTTCAAGGGATGACCTGAAAACCGCTTGACTTTTGCTGGTCAACCTAACCTTTATATTGATTGGTTAAAGAAGTAAATTCTCCAATCACAAGTCGTTTTAGTGCTAGGGGTGTTGCTTGCAGGCTCAATTTTATTCCTTGAACCTCGAAGGAAAGAAAAGAGTGTAAAAATGGTTCATGATCGACTCCAAGGAGTGGAAATGGAGGGACGTTCTCAACCGAAAAAAGGAATGCAGGATCCGATTTCCGCAGCCGAAGAAGACGTTTTATCATCCCTTGATACAAGGGCACCGAAAGAACATCAAATTGGTGAGGTGCATTACTCACCATTAGATTTTTTTGAATACATGTACTGTTAATTTATATTCGCAGCTCTGTAGTTTGCAACATGCAAAAGGAAATTTTGGGAGCCCATTAATGTATGGCCGAGAAAGCAACAGTGTGGTAAAAATTCTCAAAAGTAAGACAGCAGTTTCGAAGTGAAGTCACATCATCTTCCGTATAAATGTTGAAGAAAGCGAAACTCCATAATTTGAATAATCAAGTTGCAATAAAATCGAAGGATCAAAATAATTTAGTGTTATACATTGCTTACATTAATTATATGGTGTTAAATGTAATATTACTGATTCTCTGTCAGAAGAGGGATTTTACAAATTTTTTCAAAATGACCCTCCCAGGGAAAGAAATATATCAAAACATGTTTAAAGCCCCATCTTAGATGAATCAATATTCATTTTCATAAAAGACTTTATAACAGGGTATAGTAAAGATTGCTAGAAAAAGCCTTTCAGGGTAATATTAATTTAAATTTGCACTGTGCATATTATTGGTTTCGGTTGGATAATAGGATAATGAATAATTTGTATGTATCTATAAGTAAGTACAAGCCAACGTGGAAATTTACCAGCCTTTCAATAAGGATGGGCTGGTATAACAATTCCTTCACCCATGTCAAATTCCTACCCTCACCTTTATCTCACAAATATAACATTACAAGTAATGTTTATAATTGTAATTGCTGGTTTTCACTTGACGTCATGGTGGCCATGTTGGAGTACTCTGAACTAAAGAATTTTGATTATTTCTTTTGTTTGGGACACCAACATGGCTGCTATGTCTATTGTCTTTTGTGTCTATTGGGATTGTGTGAATACCAAGAATATACAGTCAACTGTCATTCAAATATAAATTTAACTGAGAATAGTCTTCTATCATGTTTTCTTGCTTTATGTATGTATAATTTTATGTAGATCTTGTGTATCAATATTACTGATAATTTATATATTAGTTGAGTAGAATACTATGTAGAATTGAATATGCTAGTACTTAGATATTGTTACTTTTCTACCCTTCTCATTATAACAACACCAACTTAGTAAAAGCACTTGAGATTTGTGTAACCAGCAGATAGCAATTTATTTGGTGAATAAGACAGGTACACTTTTGAAAACATCAGGCATTGATGGTAAAATTTGAGTGAACCTGGACACCAAACTTAAATGTAAAAGCCAAACAAATCCTTGGTTTTAGACACAGACTTGCTATTTCTGCACTTTTGACTTTTTTCCATGTACTATTTGGCAAAACTTTCTACACTATTTTTCATTTTTTCCTACCCTTCACCAGATGCCCTGTATTATTTATCAAAATTAAGTTGCCATATAAAATTAAAGTGTTTTCCCTCAGACTGTAGTTTTTACATTGTTTCTTTGTTACAGAAAATACACAAAGTATTGTGGGATTTGCCATTGGTACAGCAAGGTAAGCTCCTTTTGTTTGGCATAAAATAAGCTTAGTATTGCAAATCAGGTCTAAGACTGGTCAGTGTTTCATTCAGCATTTTTCATGTGAAGTCTGTAAAGTTCAAAATTAAAGTAGCATGGTTGTAATTTAGTTTTTGATAACTACTGTAATTTTTTTATTTTTACTAACAAGGAGGCTTTGTATACTGGTATATCAGTCCAATCCTTCCATTTAAATGTTGTGGCATTGTACCCTAGCCTAAATATAGATTTCTCAATTTGATAAGGCATGTCAGGTCTTTTACGACAGCATTGTGAAGATAGAAGGATTAGATTATGAGGAAGTGGGACTGTACTTGGCATTAACCAACAAACCAGAAAAATTGACAGAGCTTGGTTTAGCTGAATCCTGTCCAGTACAGAAGTCGAATACAGGAAGACCACCAACGATTACTGCGAGTGGCACTGAAGTTGGAGTGAGATGGTACGGGCATGTTTTAAGGAGGGATGATGGGCATGTTTTGAGAAAAGCATCGGCGTTTGAAGTGAAGGGAAAGAGGAAGCAAGGATGACCGAGAAAGACAGTGACGGAAAATGCAAGTGGAGAAGGAGAGCAAGAGTGTTGGTTTGAAGGAGGATGCATTGAATATGCAAGTTGGAGAGTGGGAGATGGAGAGATTGCTGCCAGAGTGGGGTAAATCCGGCTAACCCCATTTATGGGAATAAACCCAGATCAAAATTGGAATTGATGAATATATATAGTACTACAGGAGTTAAATTATGTGTTACAGTAAACTTGTGATGTTAGTATTGGTTATGAATTTAGGATTAATTTTTTTTGAATTGCAGTATGCTTGGTGCCCAGTGTGTAACGCACCCACTCTCTGTTTTCAGGAGACAATGCCAGGTATTATATTTTTTTATTTTTTGTTTATTCTATGGATATTATATGTTATAGCCTGATTATTTTGTGCAAGTTTTGCTGGTTACTCATCCTTCCATAAACTGTTTTCCTACTAGCCACTGACATCCACTAACCATGAAAAAACTACTGAACAATTCTGCCTTCAGTGTTTTCAAAAAATTTGAAATGATTATATTACTGACAGTTAATGATTAAAAGGTGGCTTTATGGCAGTCACTGCAGTCACTAAATTTATAATAAAACACATTTTTTGAAACTTTAATGTTTTTTCTTTGGCAGGTTAATCAAAGTGCAAGAAGATATCATCTTTTGCCCTTTGGTGTGTTTCAGATCATTATTAAATTAGAGAGAAACCAGGTAAATATCACTTACTATATATTTGAACAGGAACTTACATACATGACATGTATACTGTAGTTATGTTATTGTTGGATAAGTTTATAAAATAAAATAAATTGGTAGAAGAGGAGAAACTTAACACTTGGTTTGCTTTTTTGAATGTTGTAACAGTCTAAATTAAAATGATCTATAACTATCAATCTCCACATGACTACTGTTAGTACCATGTATTGTCTTCTTTTTAACATTTGATAATTATTTGGAGTTCTAGCTAATTGTAAAAAGGTTTTTCATTTTTTTTGATTTGAAAAAGAATATTAAAGCCCACTGTAACTTTAGTATTTTTATTTCAGGGGTACACACCATTATGGAAGGGCTTTGGTAGTACATACATTGTTTGTGCCGTGAATCTGTTTTCTGAAGCAGCCATCAGCAATTTGACACAGCTACCACAGTTAGTAAATACTATATTTAGATATTGTGTGCTGTTAACTTTGGTTAGTTAATGTACAGTATCTGTACCATTTTAATTATTAACCCTTGAACGGTCAAACCATTTAGTGAAATATGTTTGATTTAGGAGGAGGAGGAGGGGGTGCCAGGGGGGGAGAGAAGGTGTTCAACATGCCATGTCAATTTGGCCTCAAACTTGGCATGATATTAATTAGCTTAATATGTCCTTTCAATTGGTAAATTTGGATGCATGCTAATTAGGCTGTTTTAGATGTTTGTATTCAAAAAGCTAAATAAAAATAAGGAACTGAAAATGCTCAGTGTTTGATGGATGCCAAAGGGCTCAGTCTTCATGTGATCTGTCTTGCTGCTTACTCTATAAATAAGCATGATTTGCTTAGAGCTGCCACAATCTTTTCTTTTTCTTGTAGATTGCTACTGTGTAGCCTATTCGTTGGTGTGTAAATAAAAGGGAGAGATCTACATGTAGCATGGATGGGCACTATAAAATTATTGTTCATACATAAACAGGGGGTAAAAATATGCTTGAACCTGTTGTAATGAAAGGGCGAAGTCGACCATGAAAGGCAAGAAAGTTGGTTGCCCAAATTATTGAAATTTATTTTTTTCTTTAGGGAAAAACCAGATAAGCAGTCAACCTATAAAGACATTGGAGCACATTTGTTATTAAAAAGGTACGAATATAACAATAAGTGTGCTTGGTTGTTAAAATGCAATGTAAATTGTCAGTTGCTAAAACTTGTCAAGGGAATATGACAAAGCTATATACAGGGGTAGAAATTTGAATTAATTTTTTTTTCACTAGACATTGAGACTATATAGTAATCACACAGGTTTACAAACTAGTTCTTCACAAATTAACTAGACTTTATCAGCTTTTTTGGTTTACGTTACATCACCAGCCATTAGTTTTCAATTCACTACTTTGCTCCTCCTAATGCATTGTTCTTTCATTTTTCTGTGGAACCTGCATGTCCATGACACACCATCATTCAGTCAACATGTGCCCACTGTTTGTAGAAAGTTGCTTTCAGGCAGAACTGAACATATACATCCTTTTCATTGTGGTGAAATAGATTTTTATTCATTGTGGCTGTTAGTTAATAAATTAACCATTTTTTCTTTTGTCTCACGATAAGTCACTTTGATATTGCTCGGGACGTTTCAACTGCTACTGCTAGTCTTCTTCAGGCGATGGGGTTGACTGGTTTGGTACAGCATTATGTATGGCAGTGGTA
>JAOBBB020239038.1:0-11328 GCA_025331005.2 Zoanthus gigantus | reverse complement strand
CAAACTAGGATTCTTAGAGAAATAGGTTAGTAGGGATGAATAGAGAATACCAAACTAAAATAAAATACGAAATAAATGTATACGAACCAAATATGAACTCATCGTAAATTTTATTGACCTGTGACCTGTGACCTGTAACCTGTGACCTGTAACCTGTGACCTGTACTTTAGCCCCGCCGCATATTTATTGACATGTTGACAAGCCATGAATCTTTAAAATAATTATTGTTTTTTGGGTCTCATTTAAGTCCTATTGTTGCCCTAATGGGTAGCTGCTGTTTTTATGCAGTTTCTTCCGTTAAGTTAAATTTAGCACTTCTACAAGACCTGAGCAACACTGATTTCATATTGTTGGTAGCTACAGTACAATCTTAAAATTATTGTGCATGTTATAGTAAAACTGGAAATAGGTCAATATACATGCTCTTTGTTTCAGAGATATTTTTTATTTTGTAATTTGTTTGTCACTTTCATGGTAGAACATTTTAAATAAGCTATCATTAGCAGCTTTGATAGAAAACCAACTTGAACTACAGTATCAGGTCACTAATTTGAACTTGTTGTTTTTCATAGATAGTGAAAGGGTTGGCTTTGACATTGCAGTGCATGTTTTTGAGCAGTGCTTCTTGTCAATTCAGTTTGGTTTCTGAATTTTCAACATGAGAGATAAACTTTACTATTAAAGATTTGTGAAAGAGTTCAGTAAGAACCATGACATACAAAGCTACAGAGCATTTTAAGTTTCGAAACATTTTCTATGACAAAATCTGGTTGTTTTAGAATGTAAACCTCTTAAACATTTCCTGTTCCTTATGACAGTGAAGCTGACAAAACATATCTGATTCCACAAGTATTTAAAGAAAGCAAAATATTCTGACTTCTGGCTTCAAGTAGTCTTTGTGTTAGTGATATTAGTTCATTATGCATGTGGGTGGTGAAATGATTTTTTTAACGAATTCTGCCAGTTTTGGATGAACTTTTCTAAGCAAGAAAATGATGAAATATCTGCTTAGTTTGTGCTAAAGTCAGATTTTTTGAAGATGATAAACACCTTCTGTATTCAATAGATGTTGCCTTAATTTCTGAACAAAGATTTTGATAAACTTTTACTTTAATTAGTTTAATGCAAAGGTTTCACTAACACACTGACATTCTGCATTGGTTTCTAAACTGTTTGATAATCAATGCTCACTTTCAGCCCTGTAGTTTTGTATCTTATAATGGAAAGTTTGATGGTACAGAGATTGATATTTATCTTTATATATTTATATGAATATTTTGTATATATATTTTATATCTACAGAACAGATAGCAAGATTTCAAGTATGCTAAGAATTAATTGTGAAAAAGAGAGTATTTATTCACTTAGGTCAGTGGTTTGTTCACACTTCTGTGTATGAGTTGGGCAAAAACAAGTTTTGCTACAACACATTAAACATGAATTTAAAAAAAATTGTTTTCATCATTTTATTGTTGCAATTATTAATGTAAATGTAAGGGGCTTTGCAGATTGGCATATTTGTAAAATCTCTGTTTTCTGACCACAAGGTCCCCAGTTTGATCCCAGCTCTGCTGAGATTTGAATGTTTAGACCTTCTCTACCTAGTTTGAAAATGGCAAAAATACTAACCTGCTATAGCGGGTTGGGAACACTAAGTTTTCTATAGTATATACTAGGGCCTCAACCTGCTACAACAGGTTGATCAACCCGCTATAAGCCAACCTGCTACAACGGGTTGATCAACCCACTATAAGCCAACCCGCTAGAACGGGTTGTAGCAGGCTGAGTCCATAGTATATACTATGTATATATAGAAATTTAGTGTTTTCAACCCACTGTAGCGGGTTGAGACTCAACCCGTTGTAGCAGGTTGGCTTGTAGCGGGTAAAAGCTCTAGTATATACTATAGAAACTTAGTGTTCCCAACCCGCTGTGGCGGGTTGAGTCTCAACTTGTTGTAGTGGGCCAGGTTATAGTGGGTTGATCGGCCCGTTAAAGTGGGTTGAGGCCCTAGTATATACTATAGAAAGTTAGTGTTCTCAACCTGCTGTAGCGCATTGGGATTTTAGCCATTTATGTGGTGGATGTTAACTCTTCCTTCAATCCTTCCAGGGTAGGTACATGTAAATGAGTACCAGCATTTGCTGGGAGTCAACCTGTGACAGATTAGTGTCTTCCAGGGGTAGTCATTAAGACTTTAATCCACTTAACAGTACAGAAACTGGAGAGGAGTGCTAAATTCGGCTCCATGGGCCACTTGGCTTGTAAAGGATTTAGCTTATTCAAATTCTCCACTCAAATAATCATAACTTTATTGATGTCTCAATTAATGACTAAACTCCGTATTACTAACAAATTGGCAGAGCTCTCAAGTTGAGACTTTTCAAAGAGCAAGATTTTTGGCAGACTGAGTGCCTAAAGTGAGTGCATATTTTATATATGTGGATTGAGAGCATGCTGCCCTGGAAATTTTTTTAAATTTTGAAAACAATGCACATTTACAGGGCTCCTGCAGATCATTAAAAGTCATTAAAAGTTTTATTTTGCTTTTTGCAGTTCTTGAATTTGCTATAATTTTTTTGAGGTCTTAAAAGGCATTAAATATGTAATGGGAATAAAAGTGAGTTTTTCTTACAGCCACATCTTGGTACAACATTGACATATTCTTTGCATATTGGGAGCAATTTTTAATGGGACGTTCACATCTTTCATGTTTTTGACTGCCATTGCCTTTACTGGCACACCTCACCACTCTGATTGTGTTGTTGCTGATCAGAATATTTTTGTTGTTATTTGGTTATAAAGTTTGTAAGATTGTTTTGAAGGTGTGACCTTGTTTATCATGAAAAGTGTTTATTAGCAAGGGTTTCTATTTCTGTTTTTTGTATTGAAAAATTGGTCTTAATTTTTTTTATATACTTTCAGCATTAAAAAGTCTTAAAAAGGTCTTAATTTTGTTGGCTCCTGAACTGTACAGGAACCCACCTGCATTTAGGCTTTCCAAGCAAACCCTGAGATAGCCAAAGTTGAGCAAAACTCAAACAATAATATTAAAATTGAAGAAACAATTTATTTTGATATCATGAGTAGTTCAAAAAGCTACATACATAATGTTCAGTTACCAGTTAAAAATAACTAGGCCATGATAATTACCAAGTTGTTTTCAAGAAGAACGTGTGAGATTCAATTGAAATGCTGGAGACTCAAGCTTAATGTATGAGACTTGAGAGCTCTGAAATGGTAAGACATTACTCAGATCTTAGCATAAAAGCTGATTTTGTTGAGGGAGGCAAACTGGACTACCAATAGAGACCAGAGTCATTTTGAGATTGGTTAAATTTCTACTTGTATGCAACATTATAGTTTGACATCAAACTGAGGTAAGTTGTTTTGAAGGCAACACACATCACAACCATTATAGTGTTGATGCTCTGGTTTTTATATCTTAAGAACGTTTTTTTGAGATTTGTGATATGTTCTAGATCAACTCAGTGATCTTTAAATCCATAGTTTTTTTTGTTACTAATTTTATTTCAGAACATACAGTATAGTAGTTCAGTTTTTCTATAAAATATTAGGAAAAATTTTATCTACACAAATTAAAGTGTACCCACTAACATAATTATTACACAAGGTGTGTGTGGGGGGGGGGAAGGGGGAAATCCAAAGGATTTTTTCTGAGTCAGAAATTTTGGTCAAAAGGGATTTTTTGGGTCAATGAAAGATGCCAGGATTTTTTGAGGTCACTTTCCAGAATATAAGCAATAATATTTGCCAATGCAAAAACACTGAGGGATGTTTAGTAATAAAAATGTAAATTCTACACCGTAAAAAAGAAAGAATACTTACTAATGGGATGTTGTTGGGTATATGGTAAAATAATACTGAAGTTGGAATTTTTTGGGGTATAAAACATGAGCCTCAAGAAGACACCCCATCATTAAAAATGCAAGTAAGACCCTTGGGTCTAGTGTAGCTACAGTAATATGGAAAATCTAATTGATAGGTGAATTAAAACGAGAACACAATTGCAGACCTGGATCACACTTTATAAAAGTACATGCTTCTTAATATAATGTTACAAATGTTTTTAAAAAATGCTCACACACATTTTATGATAGTTATTGAGGATTATTTTAGATTACTGGAAACAATTTACTTCCAGCTTTTTACTTTCAGTCACAGAAGGCTATCTTTGTCCCGTATATATACTAGAAGCATGACAAATTAAGGATCCCATCTGATCTGTACTGTCCTCAATTACATTAATAATAATAAAATGGCAGTTTCTAAAAAGTAACTGTACATATATTGCCTGATAAAATTATAGTCAACAAAATTAAACAGTTTTTTATTGACGGGAAAACTCAGTTAGCTCTTCTAAGGCCTTGAAAAGATCACAAATTTTCTAAAATGTTTGTTTATCAGGAATTTAAAAGGCCTTGCTGAGTTACTATATTTTAGCTGCAAGAATCCCAGGGTAATTTGATGAAATTTAGTTTGATTCCGGGTGCAGCTTGCATCTATGGACAAAAAAGTGCTGAGGAAGCTGAGAGAAATTATAGGCTCCAATTTCACGACAACTCGAGGTTAAAATTTTTTTGTTATCACTATACGGAGTGTTAAGAGCTGATGTTTTCGACGGTACGAAATTCCTTTTGTTAGTGTTGCTTTCATTTTAAAACAGTCTGATCAGTGGACTGCCATATGTTATTAATGTAACTTTAAAAAAAGCTAAATCCTTACGAGCCAGGTGGCCCATGGTGCCGGTGCTTATCTCTGGGTTCTGTAGTGTTTTTTTGTTTTAGTATTAAAGACAAAAACATGACCCACCCCTTTAAGCCCGTTAGTTAAATCTTGACCCATCCCCATATAACTTTATATAAGCGGTGACCCACCCCCAGCCCCCTTAGATCTATACCTCTATAGGAATTCTTGTTCACTGGACGACCAATATCCCACTCTGTGGCCACTTCTTGTTGATGTGCCTTCTGGTATTGTTACAGTATGACGTTCTTCATTATCAGATTCACTTTCACTTTCATCACACAAAACAAGGTTGTTGTCACTTTCACTCTCATCGCTGTCCTCACCAATACTGATGCTTGAAGGTAAACTAGATCCCTTTGAAATTTCATAATAGTGAACTGTGATTTGCTTGATTTTTGTCCAGCAGTGCATTTAAACTTAGATCTTCCACATGAATTGGGGTGAGTGTGATTCTTTTCAAAATGCACAATGACCCACCCCCAGTCATCGTAAAATTATCTTTTGGCCCAACCCTTTTCTCTAAAAAAAATAGACCTGGCCCACCCCCTGATTTCTCCCTCCCCACCCCCCATATAAATAATGTCGGTCCCCTAGAAATGCCTGTTTTCAACTTTCAGAAACATAAGCAAAAACAAGGTTTTTTTCCTTTAAATGATAAACAAAAATTCACAAAATTCTATTTCAGATCATGATCAGGTCTAGACTTTGAGGTGATTGCCAGTTTTAATTTAAGATCAAATTAAAAATGGTCACAGATTTTGACGAACTATGCATTTAAAAAGTTTGTGATTGCCTGTAATGCTAAGCACCATGCTTGTAAGTAAGCAATAGAAAATGCATTCAGTTTATAAAAAGATTTGGTTTAGTTTAAAAATCCAAAGTTTGAAGTGCTACAAGGACTTTAATTGGTAGGATACTGTGCAGGCCACTTTAACTATTCCCTTGCTGACTCCGTGGGAGCAGATAAAGAAACCCAGCCGCACTGCTTCTCTTAATTTAGTTGCATATATAGGCATTCAGAAGAATGCCTGTTGAAAGAAGAGTTTACCTGGCCTGCTGATGACCTGTCAGTTGCTAAGCCTGTTGCTGGCCTCCAGTATGTGTAACATCCAAGATGGTGGTTGAAGCATTGGGAAGATGAAGCCTTGTAAAGGCTCTGGTCCACCTAAAATTGTTGTAGAGATGCTGAAGAATTCAATCTTATGGACCACCTGGAGTGCTTATTTTCTTCCGATCTGGCAATTAAACTCCCTCATAGCTGAAACAGTATACCAGTCCTGTAATCTACAAAAGGTAGGCCAATGCCACAGAAAAGGGGTAATTACCAAGGCTTGAAGCTCACAGAACGTTGTCTAAAAGTCAATGAAAGAGACCTGCATAGACTGGAAAGGAATGAGCATACTCTTAAGTTCTGAATAATAGTAGAGAGCAAAGTAATTGTACATAGTGGCAAAATCCAAGTAAACCAATAATAGTACAGAGATGAAAAATATGCATAATTTTCCAAGCTTCTCTTTTTCATGCAAATTATACTTATTATATTTCTTGGAAAACAGATATCGATCATTGCCCACTTGTTCCATTATGTCTTGATGTTCGCTCTGACTACTTTTTTTTCTAAATAGTCTATTTCTTCCAGACTGCTGCTAAGACTCGGCAAAAAAATTTTTTGTAAAGGTCCAAAATACTTAAAAACTCTCAAACCTTTTGTTTGTCAAAGGTGTTGAGATTACCAGAAGCTCTTACAAGTGTGGACAAAGTTATATCAAAAGCTGCATCAATAATATTATGCTTAGGTCTTCGAGTAAATCCAGTCTATACTCTCGTAGATATCCAAGGTTGACAAGATTTTTGGCCAGTTTTGAAATAGTTTTCTGGAGATTTCCCACTTTTGTAAGCAAATCCACTGACTCGCTGAGATTGTGGGCTGCTTAGTTACCAGTTTACTACTCTAGTTCAAGGTTGCAGCATTTGGCCAGAGATGCAGCTGATCAAAAAGTATGACAATTTATATTGCTACTCGGATACTGATTTGAGAAATGGGATTTAATCATCAGCAACAACAAATAACATCATTGTTATTTCCACAGAAAATTCTGTTTTTAATAATTGTACGGATATAAATAAGGCTCATACAGAGTGGAAATACTTGAAAACAATAATTGTAGAGGCCCAAATAAGGCTGTATAGAGTGGAAAATTTCCTCAAAAAAAATAAACATACATATATGATTATTCGGAACTTAAGAGTACCGGTTTTGGCACAGTCAGAGGATTTTGTCAGTATCTGCAGTGATTTACAGGAGAGGTTGTATCTTCCACACCTCTTAGCTGCACTGTCCTGTTGCATTTAATGTGTTATGGGCTTACAGAAAGAGGAAACACAAGTTAGAACAAATTAATAAACTAAGGGATTGACAAAAGATGGGTATAGGAAGAGAGGTAAACCTCGAGAGACCTGGATTCACCATAATACATGCATGATGATTTGACGGATTCAAAACTAAGAAGATGTGATGCCCAGGACAGGCAAAAATGAAGATTAAGCCAAATAAAATGAATTCCCGGTTTCTCATCAGAATTTTTTTAAAAAGTAAATGAGGCATGCGTTTTTTTTTTGTTTTTTTTTTTGAGATTTACCAGTTATAGTAAAAAGCATGTGTGGGAGAGTAAAATACCATTGCAAATTAAAAAACAGCTACTCTATATTTATATTTGTTTTATATACATAAAATTATATATTAAATATTGTCCTGATCATTCTCTACCAGAAAAGATTTCATCAAACCAATGTTGAGAATTGTAATTTTTATTTATTTGAGGGGAAAAAAATAAATAAAAATTGACGTGGCGGCTTCTTTGCAATGCTAGCACTGATTAGAAACCGGGAATTTATTTCATTAGGCCTTAGTGAACAAAATAAAACTTAACATTCAACATAGTGAGTTGGTGTGTGAGTGAGTTAACACTGCATAGTTAGTGTTTTAGTGAGGAATGTGCTGTGATAAAGTTATGTTAACTGGCTTAGTGTTCTAAAATGAAACTCTATAGATCTATGAATTATTTAATGATTTTGATAGAATTTGGTGAGAATTTTAATTTAGGAATTCTAACTTTCCATTTCTTCAAGGTACTTGGTATGGATCAAGACTGGAGGGGCGGGGATATTGCACGGTATCCTGGTGGGGGCCAGAAGATCAACATTTTGAAGAATGAAACAGTGAAATACAAAGATGATAAAAACCTGCTGGTTATGTTTGTGGATAGGTCAGTAAATCAGAGAATATTCTGTTAGACTATGCCCCAGGCTAATGTACATAGCTGCTAACATTCAGTCCTGCTATTTATTATCAGTGGTAGATTTGAGAGGTAAATGTAACCTTAGCTGAACTGCCAAGTTGTGGTTAATAAAAAGGGGGAGATTAAGAATTTTGTGGCATTTTTGCAGGCGACCCAAGTTTGCAATGTGGAGTGTGTAAACTCACTGAGTTGCTGAAGGAGCTCAGCTCGCATAGTAATATGTTGAACAATCACTGTTACAATTATAACTGGGTTAAAACTGGGCACACATATGATATCTATGATTTGTACCTAATGGAGATGTTGGGATTGAAGGAAACAGTGGTTCAGATGGCAAAGGTGAATGGAGTGAGATGGTACGGGCATGTGTTAAGGAGGGATGTGTTAAGCAAGTCTGCCTTAAAGCTTATAGTTATAGCTTAATATATATATGTATTTCAGAATGTCCTTAAGTCTAAGACACATTTGATCATGTGTGCATATGGTCTAGATATCCACATGCTTATTAGTCACAGCAAGACATGTGGACCATTGCTTGCTTAAAACATATAATTTACTCTGTTAAGGAAGGATCTCTTATATTGTTTTTGTACTCAGTTTTTTAAAGTTGAAAAACTGAGTGAGAGTGATTGTTTTAATAAGCTCATTTTCTGTTGGTCATTACAGTTATGATGTTATCATGTTGGCTCCTCCAGAGGAGATCATCAGCAAGTTTCTGGAGTTTGAAGCAAAGATGATTGTGTCAGCTGAAGGATTTTGCTGGCCGAACAGATGGCTAGCGGTATGTTCAAATTATACTCTTTATTGGCATGCCTTTTGGAATTTCATAATTATGTGATTTTGTGAAACTTACTCAAAATCAAGTAATTTTAAGTGAAATTTTATTTTTTCCGCGTAATTTTGTAAAATTCATGAAAAGCATCATCATCATATACAGTTTTACGTTCGTTTTATTACATGCTGGCATGCGTTGGACAGTTTTCAGAAAATTGAACAATCACTGTGCATATGCACCCAGCAACTCCCTTTCCCTGTGTATGGGCCTATGTATATAACCCGTGGTAGAGGACAAAAAGAATACCTAAAACATACCCTATAAACTGGATATACGATGATGATATCTACAGTATGAGGATCAACATGTCGCAATCAAATATTTGATTTTCATTTTGCAGGATAAATATCCTGGTATTCAACATGGAAAGCGCTTCTTGTGCTCAGGAGGTTAGAAACACTTGTTTTTTTTTAAAGCATTTAATATCTTTTAAGTTTTTATAAGAGTGTTTTTACTAAATATAATATCCCAAGATTAATTTAGATCATTATTGATTAAATGCTCCCAATCTTTGTGTGAGGGCCACAATTTATTATGGCATTGCTATATGTAGCGGACTAATGAACAGTTACTAATAGTATTTTCAAAGTATAATTTATTTAAAACACTAGAATATTGCATGTAATTGATAATATCTGCAGCAGTAAAAGTGTTGTGGTTTGAAGGTTTCTATCACATCCATGCATGGATTTATCATGAAAAAAATTATTTTTAATTACTGTTTTTAATTAAGTTAATTTGTATTTACAAGAAGTGATTCATTTATCCACAGGTATTATTGGCTATGCACCTATTTTTCATGAAGTTGTCACTGATTCTGAAGTTGCAGACACTGATGATGATCAACTGTACTACACGAATATTTACCTTGATATGAAGAAAAGGGTAATGTTTTTAAGAACACTATAATTATTTAAATTGTTGAACAAACACTTTGACCCTGAAGTGGTTTCAATTTTTTTTTGTGTTTTGGGTTAAGCTTCTCACTGAAGGATTTTTATCCTTTCCTTGTTGAAGCTTCATAATTTTTATTGTTATAACTATGGCTGCCATTGTTTCTTGGACCTGCGATATAAACTATAAATCATTTCGCTGTGACCCTTAACTGCGTGAAAAAAGTTTGGAAAATCGGTAAAGAATATTTTAAAACAACTTTTCTGAGCAATAAATTAATGTCCATTTATACATTTGGGGCAAAACGACTTTGGCATGGGGCAAAACGACTTAGACATGAGGTGAAATGACCTAGGATGTGGGGTGAAATGACCAAGAAGGATGTGGGAACCGACTTGGCCATGGAGTGAAATGATCATGGGGCGAAATGACCTGTTACCAAATATTAACACCCAATGTCATTGTGTAAAGCTAATCAGGAAAACAGCAGGCTGAGATCTTGATACTTTGTGGGATTGAACATTTGAAACATAACATAGCATATCTAGTTATAGGCACAATGCTTTTAAAGGATACAAGAGTTTTCAAAATCTGTGGAGAAAAATGGCAACTTCTCATGACTACATGAAATGGAAGGAAAATAGGCTTGTCAAGTATGGAACAATATTTAACTGCTGATTATGGTGAACTGTTTGTTGTGGACTATGACACTGCTAATTCCATTTCATTGTGTGTTACTGTTATTAACTATATAAAAGTATATGATTTATTAATAATCATAATTATTTCTTTTGGCTCATTGTACAACCTTGGCAGTTTTCATTTTTTAAGTGATAGTATTAATTCTATTTTGAGTTTTCTTGTTC
Organism: Zoanthus gigantus; assembly: GCA_025331005.2. Lineage (NCBI taxonomy): Eukaryota > Metazoa > Cnidaria > Anthozoa > Zoantharia > Zoanthidae > Zoanthus > Zoanthus gigantus. The sequence goes on along the minus strand of JAOBBB020239038.1, from coordinate 663 downwards.
TCATGTTATAAAATAGTTGTTTTTATTTGATTAAAACTGTTTGCTAAAATTAATATGTCTGTTCAGATATTTATTGATCATGTTTATTGTGTTGTGAAGGAGAAATTTGCCATGAAACTGGATCACAGAGCAGAAGTATTTATGAATTTAAATGGTGCTCAAGGTGAGATATGAAGTTTTTTTCTATTAATTTATTATTATGGTATCAGGAATATGGAACAATATATTCATTCGGTGAATCATTCAAGTCGGTGAATCATCAATTATTGGGTATTTGATTTGCCTGACTACTGTCTGTATCATTGGTAAGGTGTGCAACAAATCTGTTCATTCATAGGAAAATTTGATAAATCATCTATTGACCGATTTTTTCTGGGTTGAAAATTCTGACTCAAACCAATTTCTTTGTGCTGCTTTTGTTTAGTAAAACTTGAAAGTAAGTATATTTCCACTATTTGGTTACTCAGTTATTTTATGCTGGTCTGGACTATAAAAACCTAGACACAGGTTTTACTCTATGAATAGTATCACCATGTTGTACTTTGTTGTGTAGGGGAAATTATAAATAAATGAATAAATGAATAAATAAATAAATAAATAACTGAAGGGAAAATAAGTGAAGCTAGACACAAGGTTAACAAAATGTAATACTTCTTTCAGGAC
>JAOBBB020238956.1:0-11331 GCA_025331005.2 Zoanthus gigantus | reverse complement strand
ACCTGATGTCCCACAATGCGATACCCACCCCTTCCCCTCTATCCCTCAAGCTAGCTTATACCTGATGTCCCACAATGTGATGCCTACCCCTTCCCCTCTATCCCTCAAGCTAGCTTATACCTGATGTCCCACAATGCGATAACCACCCCTTCCTCTCTACCCTTCAAGCTAGCTTATACCTGATGTCCCACAATGCGATACCCACCCCTTCCCCTCTATCCCTCAAGCTAGCTTATACCTGATGTCCCACAATGCGATGCCTACCCCTTCCCCTATACCCCTCAAGCTAGCTTATACCTGATGTCCCACAATGCGATACCCACCCCTTCCCCTCTATCCCTCAAGCTAGCTTATACATGATGTCCAACAATGTGATGCTAACCCATTCCCCACTACTCCTTAAGCTAGCTTATACCTGATGTCCCACAATGTGATGCTAACCCATTCCCCTATACCACACAAGCTGACTTAATAAAACCAAGGCTCAGATGCTCTGGGATAACATCTGTTCCAGGTGGAAGGAAGATGATTGAAGGGCGTTTTGAGCTTTTATATCGACTAAGAACTGATTCATCAGTTGTCAAAAATTCTATACTCAATCAAAATATTGTTTTATTTTCAAATAACTTGGTAAATAACTTGAAAAAACATAAATTAGTTGTATGTAAACTTGAGGTTTAAAATATTACAAATGTAAGTAAAATAAGCGCTTTGTGCGTTGTTATTTCATATAATTACAAAGCACAAAAATATTTTTATCATAACTCCGTTAAAACGTACCATTAACATAAAGTCTTGCCTCTGTAGTTTTGTTATGTTTATTTAAGCTTTGATAAACTAAACATGTAAGGTTGGCAATAACAAACCAACAAGAAAAGCAAAAACATGTGTTCAATGATAACTTAGTTTAAATAAAAAACAAACCTGTTTCATGAGATTTTAATTTTGATCTTGGTGAGACCAACCTAACTTCTAGACTAAATATTCTTGTTACCTCTTGAAAAGCAATACCAAAACCGCTATCTAGCTACTTTGCTTTTACCGTGATTTACTCAAATCCCGAATAAGACAATAAAAGAACTTTAGAATAAGAATATAGAAACTAAAATAACGGGTACCAGTTTAAAGATACAATTCAAACACTTTTCTCACCAAATCAATATTTCCTACTTCATTTGAATGAATCTATCGTTTTCTATCATTCGGTGCTCATGTCACTTAATCTATCTAATGCATGTACCAAGTACCAACCGTTTTTCTAATTTCATTTTCGGTTTTCGTTTTCGTATAAAATTCGGAAAACGAATTACAAGTCGTTTTCCGTTTTTTTTTTCTGTAGCCCTTAAAAAACGGATTTTACTTCTAATTTTTCGTTTTTGTTTTCGTATGAAGTTTGAAAATGGATTAAAAGTCGTTTTTTAGTTGACTTTCATTTTCAGTTAAATATATGGCAAGGGAATATTAAAAACATAGGACGGCGGGGTTAGACGATCTCTTAGATGAAGCCTTTGTTCGTCGGTTTCTTATTACATTGAGTAATGAGGGATTAAGAATCATAGTTGTAACACCCGAAATATAGGCACAACTACTGTTAGACGTAACTGATAAAAACAATGCACCAACTACAAAGCTCATTATTATTATTATTATTATTATTATTATTATTATTATTATTATTAACAATAAACTCGACAGCAAAATAAGAAATGTTCCCACATTAGCGATTTTCAAGAGAAATTTGTTTCTTAAAGACTTATCATAGATTTATTTATTTTCCATTTTATCTATTGTTTCTATTTTTCTCTTATATTCATACACTAAAATTTATCAACATACTTATGGTTTTTATAATATTGTGTGTAGTAGAGTAATTCTAAGTATAGGACCTTTGTAAAAATCACCTTGCATAGTGAAAAAGCACTCTAATTTTAAAAGGATTATTATTATTTTAAACTAATCCCATGAAGATACACACAAACCTGTCCCTTCTTGTTCGATTGCTTGTTGCCAGATGGCGCCATGGTCTTTGTGTGGCCATCAGGGATGTTAAACAGAACACACGGACTTTCACGGCTGGTATATCGACTGTATAGGTTAAGAAAGCAGATACAATATACGTTAAAAAGAAATACAATCATTTTGCCAAGGCCCAATGTTTTGGGAGCAACGTACATAAAATAACTAACAAGTAACACTCAACAGTCAGCCAAAAAGAAAAAAATATTTTAGAAGCAAACGCGATGACGACTAGATTCCATGTAAGGAGGTTTCACATGTGAAGACAGTAAAAGTAAAAAATCGTGATGTATTCATTACTGATAGCAGAATCCTTGCTAATCTTTTTTTTGTAGAACAAGGCGATTGGATTTCTGTATGTAGGCAAGCGATTGAACATTTGAACTGCTGTGCCGCCAGAAGCTCCTTGATTGCAAGTTCGCCAAACTAGAAAGACCGCCGACGAAATTCAACATGTATGGCGCAAAGTAAACAGCCCAACTTTTGCTCTTCTTCCAAAATATAATTTTACCTTTTCTCTGAAGGCGTTTATGTATATGATATTTGGGGTATTAAACGCAATGAGGAGCTTGTTATGAGGGCAATTATGGCAATTATTTACTTGCAAAGACTGAATGTTGAAACAAAACAAAAATAACTTGTTCCGTGACCGATAGGGAACCGTTCGTTGTCTCTCCTGTGATTGGTTACAACACAATAAGTTACACATTCCAGGCATATTTTAATTGTTCACGCTTTTATAAGCTCAGCTGCAAATCTAGCGTTAAATCTTGGGTTGGTTTCGTTTTATGTAAGTTTTACCAACTCTTTGATAACTAATTTAAGAAATGCCAACAAACACTCCCTTGGACAACCTTACATCTAAACTCACATTGCACAATAAAACAAAAAGAAGTTTAAACAGTAATATATAAAATATTTCAACGAGATTAGCCATGTAAACTAAGGCAAATAAAGAAACCGATTGCTATCCCCTTTGAAAGAAAATCATTTAAAAGATGATTTTCTCTTTACCTTAATGGCTCATATGCCTGATCACAAATGAAGTAGCCTCGTCTGTTGAGTTGAATAATGTCTCCTTTCTTTAATGCAGTCAGTTCTGGGTCACCCAACATTTCAGTCTCAAACTAAAATAAACATGTACATGCGCTTTAGGTATGGTCTAAACCATAACCGTTTTTGTATACAACGGTGATAAAAAGCTAAAAATTACTTACAAGTCTAATAAAAAATCTATTCCAAAAATATATTTTTTCATAAGAGATGTAGCTAAAACGTGTTAAGCGGATGTAAGCCTTTAACTCCCCCTGGACGGGATACTAATCCATCGCAGGTTAGCTCCCAGCAGGCACTGGTACTCATTTACCTACCCCGGAAGGATGGAAAGCTGAGTTAGCTTAGGTCGGAAAGAAAGTTACATAAATGTTCAAACTTTACAGAGCTGTTTCTTGCGTTGCTTGTTGTTTAAATGAAAATAGACTAAAATTTCCTCCGTTTGCTGTTTTATTGAATAATATTTACCCTAATCCTAGCAAAGTTTTGTCAGTTCCTAACTTTTTACAATAAGTTCAAAATTATCGGACAAGTCATCTTTATGGGTAGAAACTAATTACTATTTGATAAAAAGTCAATACAGACAATTTGTTCATTGAAGATAATTCTAGCCACACTGTATATAAGTTTCTAGTCTCGAATACCTTCGTGTTCTTGTTTATATGGTCTTTAAAGTTATCTGTTTTTGTTAGAACTGGTTTTGTGATGACATTGTCAAAGTAAACCATCGTAGTGGGTACGAAAGGAGCTTTGTCCGTATCGGCAAGCCATGTCAGTTTGGTAGTCTTCTTGAAGTCCTGAAAATCAACAAAGCAATGAAAAGAAAAAACAATTTCAGATTTACTAGAATATATAATTCAAAGAGAGGGTACAAAGAGGAGACAAATGTTTGGTGGTTCACAGCCTTAAAAGGAGCCTGTACTCTCCAAAATGTAATTTAAAAATCAACATGTTAATATAACATATTTTCATGGTTCCAACTAGCACACAAAAACGGTCAGAGACTTTCAAAGACAAATCTCATAAACTTTTTTTAAGGATTATTTGTCAAATGATTTAAATTTTTTTTTTTGTTTATGAAGAATAGTTTGCTTCCAGCAGCTGATAACAGTTCATTACTTTTTACGTCACCTAAGAATGAAGGTCTCCGATAAAGTTGGTATCTGAAACCAAAGCCTTTCTATTTTAATAGCTTTTCCAGAACTTTGGTGTGATATTCAAGTAATTATATATTTTGCTCTTCAAAATCTTATTCACTATACATTTGATATATTATTGATATTTTTTGTTTGTTTGATATTGATTTTGTTGCCAGAGAATGCCATAAGAGGTACTGTACATAGAAAGATGAGTAGTAGGACTTTTACATATGGAAAGTTTGGAAACCAACGATCAGCCAACGATTGAATGAGATAACTAAAATCAGTTTAAAAAAATCTTTCAGCCACCATTATAGATAAAAACAACTTTTCTCTCCACCACGGAAAAACGAAGCCTAACTTCGAGCTGTGGGTTGGGTGTCTTAGGCCAGTATATCTATAGAAGATTTGAAGATTCATTTAAGGACACCAGGATACACCCCCAGCCTCAAAACACATAACAACACGTAATGTTTTCGAAGAGCATGTTAGGAAACTCATACAAATTTTTTCATACATCTGTTTTTTTATTTCTTTTTGTTTTTTACATACCTATCTTATTTGCGTAATCTAGATAAAATACTATTGTATTATCACATAAATAAATAAATAAATAAATAAATAAATAAATAAATAAATAAATAAATAAAATCTATCTTTAAATCACTATAATTTTATAACCACCTCTCTATTTATTTACCACACATTCACTCCGACGAAGGCCTACAGTCCGAAACGTCAGCAAACTATCTCCTCTTCAAGACGGAGTAAAACTTAAAAATTTACCAAAATGTTTCTGTTGAAACACCGATGAAGCACACCATTGACATAAAATTTACTAGGTTTACTGCTGACATGACGCAATCTTCAAAGAACAAATCTCTGTCAAACTCGTGTGGATAGTTCAAATGTCGATAAGTAATTAAGGATATCTTTTCAACTAGTATGTTAAGGAAATGTTGTTATAGCACTGAAACCCATACTGTTCCTGACATAAGTGTTGAGATGTGCTGGTATTACACACACTTACACGAAATCATTCAACATCATTTTTCTATTCATAAATGAACCAAGGCATGGGTATTTATTAGTTCTCGTGTTTACCTTGTTATCAAGGTGAAGCTCTCCCTCAATCGACTGCACGCTGCCATCAGAACACCTAATAATAAACAGTATCCGAGATTAGACTCATCTTACTTATTCTCTGTCAAGCTTCGAAGGCTGTTTTTACAGTAGACAAGTTAATGGGTTATGACATGCTATTTTAGCATCTTTTTAAAATCCCAAATATGTCTCAACCTCGACTTCCAAAAATAATGGTCTAGGTTTGTCATTCAAGACTTTACTATGACATTTATTCTGCTTCCTGTCACTTGTTGGTACGAATGGCAAGGATGAAACTGGATTGAATCTTGAAAAAGTTGGGCCAAACTTTTCAAGTTTTGATGCTATCTGAACAAAAAATTAAAAATTTCTCTTTTCTAAAACATTTCATTAGATATTCATCTCACATTTTATCAGGAACATTTGTGCATTTGTGCATTTGTGGTAAAACCACTAAGACACGCTATTCGCGAAATATTGATCCAAAACAACAAAATCGTAAAGACACCACCCCTTTAAAATCGTCCATACGTATATGTCTACAACGTTAATGTCATCTGGTGTAAAAAGATATGCAAAAGATACAATCTAACAAAATGCCAAAAAATAAAACTCATGCCAGCAATAATATATGCAGAAAAAACTGTTTCACAAATATCCAAAACAGTAGCATTGAAACTTCTTAGTTTAAAACATCTTTCCTTTAATTGTTTCACCTTTTGAAAGAACTACCCTTTAAATAAATATATTTTATTTCAGATTTTAAAATGCTTTCACTTCTCATGTACGTACTTGTTGATTTTTGTAATTTTTATGTTTCCCCAGTTCATAAGCGTCACCATTTCACCCTCTGACAGAGCTGCGGCATCTTCCCCTTCAATAAACACCTTGGAGGCATGCCAAACTTTCTTTGTACCTACATCTGGGTTCTGAAAAAAGGAGAGTACAGTGTTTTAAGGGAGGGTAACAGCATCATTACATATCAATCAATATCATCATCATCATCATCACTATCATCACCACCATCATCACCACCACCACCACCATCATCTGCATCATCATCACCATCATCATCATCATCATCATCATCAATGCACCGTCATCATCATCAATGCACCGTCACCATCATCAATCAACATCATCAATTTATCATCATCACCATCATGTTAGTCATCATTGCATTATCATCATTATCTTCATAATACTAAAAGTATAAAATATGAGAAGCCATTGCATACGGTGTATTGATGTTGACGTTTTTTTAACATTTCGGCTGTTTTTCGACCACCACTTCAGATTATGTTGGTTTAATAAATTCAAATGCAATTTTATTTATATATCAATAGTGTCAAGAGAATCCACTACCCTTAGCTTGCTCGTTAAATGTTGTCTTCTGTACACTGATGAATACTGATTCATCACAGGTTGTACCCTAGTACTCCTACACGTACCTACAGCTATTAAAATGGCTTTAAATCACCTAAAACTTTAGCAGGAGAGCTAAGAGCTAAATCCTTTACAAGCTTAGTGGCCCATGGAGCCGGTGCTTATCTCCGGTTTCTGCAGTGTTAAGCAGATGAGTCTTTGACTTCCCCCCAACTTTAGCAGGACTTACCCCTAAATCTACTAATTTGTTAAAAATGTGAATAAAAATATTTCTAGCATTCTCGTTGACTGCTTCATCTAAGTTTACTTTTCTTTGAGACAGCTTCATGGAAGTCTGCATTTCCAGCATTACCGTAAAAGCTCAAAACTTTCTTTCTATTTTGTGTTTGCATAACAGACGTTGTTAAAACACCTCAAAGCAACCCACCCAGACTGACAATAAATTAACAAATAACTAACCTTCGGGTGAAGTTGGCACTGTGAGAAGTCTTCCACAACTCCTGGAAGATTGAGGGGAACAACTTTGTCTTTTTGTAAAGCAGTGTGTCGAGGTGCTATGGGATCTATGACCTACCATCAGCAATGAAAAAAATATTACAGTAATCAGGAATAAATAGATTTACCATTAAAATACACTTTTCTGACTTTTTAGGAGCACTTTTTGGTAAACTTGAGAAATTGGAACTTTACCTTCTTGTTTATAGCCCAAATTTTGTCCCATTCCATGTGAACATTTGATTTTGAAGCGCCCTACAAACAGAGAAATAATGATTGGAACATTTTCATGGAAACAATACTAATTAATCCATGTAAAATTCAAGTAGCTATACCTTATAAATAACATTTGTTAGTTTATAGCTACTTTAAAAGATTTATTAGAAATTAAAATTATTATTCATCATTTTATGTTGTCATTGCTATCACTGACTACAGAGGCAGTGCTCAACACTAATCAATGAAAATGCAGACTGCAAAGAAAAAACTAAGCATGCAGGATCCCTGGGAAGACTCTAAACCAGGCTCCTTGCACACCACATTGACTCCATCACTTAATCCTTAGAACCCTTGTAACACGGTCTTGTTCATGGGCTCAGATTATTCTATGTCAGTATTATTGACTAAAAAAGTAAAAATAGAATTAAGAGTTTATCGTATTTCTTTAAAGCCAACTACAAAATACATAAGTAAGATTGATTAATTGAGAAAAGTCCTCTTTTACTATCTTTAACTAAAAAGGTTAAGATAAGACACAAAGGCAATATTTCAATATCGTGATTTTTTTTTATGTCAATAAAAACTTTATTGCAACAGCTTTGTGGCCAGACCTGCGAAACAATGAATTCCTTGAGCCCTTGGACAGTCATTCCTCGTCGCAAGACTCCACGCACAGTGGGAAACCTTGGATCATTCCTTGTAAGTGAGAAGATGCATAAAATGTTAGTACTGCCCTATTAACCTGAATATTTAAGTGTTCTATCAATACTCACCATCCATCAACATATCCCTCATCAACAAGCTTTGTCAGTTTGCGTTTGGACATGACAGTGTTTTGTAGAACAAGTCTGCTGAACTCCCACACATGAAGTTTTCTTATTCCTGCAATTCAACAAAACACAATTGAGCTCAGAGAACTTTGTAGATTATTAATAACAATAATTTTAAATACTGAGTTTGTGTTTTTATATAGTTCAAAGAAAGCACTTAAACTACAACCTTAATTTAACAATGAGAAAATAAAATTCTCTTAAAATACATCACACAGTAATGTATGATATCTATAACCACAGCACCCTACAACCTATTGGAAAGTTTTTCAAAAAAAACCAACAAAAACTACATTAGAAAATAATAATTAATTTTAATTACTAAATAAATTATAATAAGTATTTGCCATGTCCATATAAAATGATTATATTAAACTATAGGAAATAACCATAAATTAATACTGCATAAAATGTTTTACAGTGCATTTCTTTGTTTATTCATTCTTGTTACCAGATGAGATATAATAATCATACAGAATTATCGACTTTATCAAGCTATAACCATCATTCAATACAATCATCACCACCACATGTCATACAATCATTTTTTTCTTATCATGAAAATCATCATCATCATCTTCTCAATCACAATCACTGATATAAAACAGAAGCAGTGTGGCTCAGCGGTCAGGGTGCTGGAATTGCATGCAGATGTTCTGGGTTCATATCCCACTCTGACCACTGTCTGGAATTGTCTTGGGTGATCCCTGAATCATATCCACCATACTTTGTGAATAGCCAACTGGTTTACCTTCTACCAGCTGGGGTTTTTAATTGTGTTGTATGTGTGTGTGTCAAACTCCGAAAAATTAGCTTCACAGCCACTCCAAAATCAGAGTATAAATAAAGTTATTTGTATTTTTATTATTTACCAAAGAAGACATAGAAGACGCAAGTGGACAAGGAGAGCAAGAGTGTTGGTTTGGAGAAGGATGCCTTGGATCGAGTGAAATGGAGAGTGGGAGTTGGAGAGATTGCTGTTAGAGTGGGGTAAATCCAGCCACCCCCCGTTTACAGGGATAAATCTGTATCAAAACTGGATTGATTGATTGATATAACCATAATAATGGTCTTGGAGGCAGATCCAAGGAGGAGGGCACCAAAGTGAGGTTCCCCTTTGAGTTGGGATGCTGCCCAATCAAGAGTGCAGCTGCTTTTCAAAAGACTTATAGTATAACATAAGTCTTCTTACCAAACTGCTGCAAGCACCAAAAAGGACAAGATACTGTATCAGGCTTGCAAAAATAAAAGAAAAAAAGAAAGTATGAAACCATCTGCACAAGAGCACAAGAAAAAGCAAAACAATATAATTACTGTAAATCTTAATAGCAAGTCAAACTTGACACTCACCATGAACCTCTAGGAACCAATAATATTGTGGGTCTCTGTCATGATACTCAGTGGTACGCAAGGCATGTGTTACTCCCTCCACGCTATCCACTATGGGGCATGCAAAGTCATATGTTGGATAAACCCTGAATCAAATAATTGCAGTCAATTATTATTATTTTATTTCTTTTACAGTTTTTAAGCCTAAAATTACTGCTCTTGATTGCACACTTAAATGCTGTATATAGATCTGTATAATAAAAAATTTTATGGTGACATAAATGCTGTAGTTTCAGCTGTTACAGTTGCACTGTGTTCTTCAAGTTTTGACATGACTTGTATTTCCTTTCACAGTTTATGGCCAAAATGTACACAGACTCAGTCGAATTTCTTAACTTTAAAATTATCAAGATTTTTTACTGTTTCAAAAAAGCGTGCCAGGAAAATTTGATGAGATATATCTGTTGATTTGGTTTTCTCATCTGTATGTTTCACTTATTATGTTTCACTCTAAATCTATCTGAAAACCATCTTAATTGTTTTTTGAGTTTATAAATGATCAGATAATGTCAAAACTTCTCAAGATCGGATTGAATGATTATTGATCCATTTTGGTAGATCTTAGATGTATGGATTAGGTTGCATGCTCTTTTTGTTGCCTGCAATGACTACTCACAGTCTAACTTAATAAAATTGTGGTGACAAGTAATATGAGAAAATAGATTCAATAACCATAATGCCCTATGCATGGTCAACATGAAATCATAAACAAATTTAACAGTTTTAGATATGAAATTTCATGATATTAGAAAATGAAAATTTTTGTTTTCAGGATGTAAATTTTAAAAAGACTATAGAAAAAATATTAAATAATCCTTATCTTTCATGCTTTTGCATTCTACTTGTGCTTAAGATTAGTAGGTCTTCTAGTTCTAAATTAGAATTAGTGTAAACGTAGACCATTACATCTATACTTACTTGTACTTTGTGCCAGTGCGGACATGTGGTTCATTCTTGCACCTGTATATAGTCGGATCTCGCAGACAGCCATTATCAGATAGATAATCCATTTTTGCTCGAAGACAGCACTTCTGTCCAGCCTCAGAACCACTCTTCATCTCTTCCCACATCTCAAAGTTTTTATCAACAGCTAGTACAGATACAAAACAAAAAAATATATTTAAATTTAAGAACAATATTCATAGACCCAACACTACATAATGTAATTGAAATTATTAAAAAAAGCTGAGCTAGGTATTGCAGCATTACTAAAGTTGAAATTTACCCTGTAAATTTATAAGTAATTAACATCATCACCATTATTTAAATTGTTTAACACCTGTATTTTCCCACCTAGGATGGGGTTGGGCAGGCTAAGACTGCTTTCCACATGCATCGATCCTGTTCCACACATTCCTCCACTCCCAACAAGTTCATATCCTCCATCACATGCTCACTCTACTAAAAAGTAAAGGTTTCTTCATTTAACGTTGGTAGTTATCAATGGAAGCCGATGGTGCACCCTTTACCCCCTCCCTCTGTCAGCACTCCATAAGGGAGAATGAGATGGCAATTTTGAGAAGAACTGAGAGATCGATGGTGAGAGCAATGTGAGGTGCGAAACTGATGGAGAGAAGGAAGACAGAAGACCTAATGGAGATGTTTGGATTGAAGGAAACAGTAGTTCAGATGGCAAAGGCGAATGGAGTGAGATGGTACAGGCATGTGTTAAGGAGGGATGATGGCCATGTTTTGAGGAA
>JAOBBB020238867.1:0-11335 GCA_025331005.2 Zoanthus gigantus | reverse complement strand
AGTACAGGCAAGTAGAGGGTGGAGGGGCCGGGAGGGGGCCTGGACCCCCAGATTTTTTTTGAAGGTAGGAAATGTGGAAATACAGTAAATAGTCAATTGAAATTAAAATATTAAAAATATATTATTTCCCATACATATAAACATGTATGTTGCCATTGAACAGAAACATTGTTACGCTTAAGCTGAGAAGGGTCTGGGTACAAAAATGCTGCCATAGGACTCCCAGAAATTTTCTCACTGCTACGGGCATGTTAGTAGGAAACATATTTCCGTAGAAGTAATTACTTTTGAAGGATACTCAGTTATTAGATACAAACAAAAAATCGATTTTCCAGCGTAAAATTGAAAACGTGCTAGTTCCTCAGTCAAAGGAAGTTTTCAAATAAAACAAAGAACACGCCGTTGCAGTTAGAAACTTTCCTACCGATATTTTGTTTTACCTAATTCATGTTTTACAATCGTAACGATTTCAAATGTTTGAGAAAACTATGCTCGAACAAAGTGAAAACAATTTTCTTTAAAGCTTGGCCTACGGACTCATGCAGTTTTGATATTTCTTGAAAAACCCACTTGAGCAAGTTATTTCCAAGTTGAACTCGAGATCATGTATTATAAACAAACTGATATTAAACTGAAACACACGAACCATATCTTGAACGAGTAAAATTTAAGCAATCACAGCAACGTTTATCGCAAATGATGCGACTTTGAAGATTTGTGTCCTTTACATCTGAGTTCTTGATGGGGGGCCCTGTTTCGCATGAAAAAAAAAAATTAGACGTTTTGAAATTGTAAACTCGAAACAGAAATACAAAAGCTAAATCCTTTACGAGCCAGGTGGCCCATGGAATCGGCGCTTATTTCCGGTTTCTGTAGTGTTAAACAGATGAGAGTCTTTGACTCCTCCAGGTTAGCTCCCAGCAGGCGCTGGTACTCATTTACCTACCCCAGAAGGATGGAAAGCTGAGTTGGCTTAGGCGGAAAAGAAGGTTGCACAAATATTCCAATCTCGGCAGAGCCAGGATCCAACTGGGGACCTTGTGGTCGGAAGGCAGAGATCTTACCAACTGCGCCAACCATGCCCGCCCTTATTTACCAAAGTGTATAGTAATATTCCCAATGTTTTGTTGTCTGTCTGTTCTACTGAGAGCATTCTTAATATCTAAATGTATGTGAGCCACTATAGAGAGCTATCATATCCCAAAGTGTAGTGTAATATTCCCAATGTTGTGTGGTCTGTCTGTTCTACTGAGAGCATTCTTAATATCTAAATGTATGTGAGTCACTGTAGAGGACTATCTTATACCAAAGTATGTTCACCGTGCGAGCGGACGATCTGACGCTCAATCATTGACTTTGTATACATTTGTAAAACGCATTGAATTTTTTTTTACAATCAAGACTATACAATGGACACCAGAACTAGTCCTGACGTGCAAGCTATAACAGAAAATGAGAGTAAAATGTCAATAAATCGAGCACTGAAAACCAAAATATTGTATAAGACAGCAGCAAAGAAGAAAATTGAAAAAACGTTTTCTGAATAGTCTTTCGAAAGACTTTGTGACTTACCTGTTTTTGTAGAGTAATGCTTCGTAGATAGATAGTGGCCTAACAATATCAATCATAAGATTGCGTCGAGTTTCGGGATCTAAGCTTTCAAGGCACTTAAAACGTTCAGTGTCAATGGATTGGCCAACCTCATACAGTTCTGGCGTTTCGTCTCCCTTGATCCAGGTAGCATATGGCGCGCTGCTTGTCCCCGTAAGGCGACGTCTTGCTTTTCTTCCGCTCAGGTCGGTCCGTTTCGTTGGGGAGAAGACGTTTGTAAAAGGACGAGTGCTGCGGGCAAAGGACGCGTCCAGGTTTTCGCCAATGATTTGCCTCTCGCTGAAAGTAAAAGCTCCTTGTGATTTAAATGAAGAGTTTCTCTCTATTGATACTCCTAAAAACGATTCATTGTTTGATTGCGATGTTTTTTTCGCTTCTTTTTTTTCTGTAATATTTTGCTTTTCTTCTTCCCGACCTTTTTCGATACGTGAAGTACTAAAACTCGAAGTGAAGCGGCCAAAGAGTTTCTTTGCCATTCCAAGGCAAGATTGAAGTTTTACATTTGGGCTCTTTATACATCTTTTTGTAAGGAATTTTTTTCCATTTTAGTCGAGCATCAAATGTCTTTACGTCACAATGACGTAAAAGTGACGCAAGTGTTAGTAACCGACTTTCATTCTATTCCATTACTAATTAAATTAAAAATTACTTTTGCGTCATTTTGACGTAAAGACATTTATTTAATGTTCAACTAAAACAGAAAAAAGTCTTTATACATATCTCAATAACCGAGTGCGAGGTTTGTACGGGCAAATATTTTCCAGGAGAGACCGAGCATACGAGGTTATTAAGATATTACATGGCTTCAGTTTTAGGTCAGTAAAAGTGAACAAACAAGGCAAACGTTAGCGAGTAATCGGTCCAATAACTTCCCGGTCTTGTATAGGAGAGTTATTGGACCGATTTTCGGCCAATCAGCGTGCTGGATTTGGTTATTGGCCCTAGAAATTTGACTTGCCATGTAATAAAAAAAGATAGTGAATGTTAAAGGAACATTGATTATACGTAGTTAGGCAGTTCTTTTTGCTTAGAATGACATCATTGGGTTGGCCATTGAACATTAATTACAACCAATATGATAATCGTTTGAGAATCGAATAGCGATGCTGGGCTGGCAAGTGAACATTGCGCCTGATTTTAACATACCTTTCGCTACCCATTATTTTAAATATTTGTCAAATATATATCCACAATTAAATGTAAAGTACAATAGTGCTGTATTAGGTATTCTAAAAAGTCCTTACAATGGAAACATATTTTCACAAGAGGGGCAATGACGTCCATCCCACGTTAAAAATGATGCTGGGCGTTTTTTTCTTTTTTTTTTTTTTCATGTATTACCTTATTTGGTTATTGCCAACGAGCCAGCCGAGCGAAGACGCAAGGCTGGGAGGCGGCAGCATTATAGAGCCGTACGAGGATAGTATTCAGGAGATGTAGTGTAAGGATCATTTAGCCAATCGGAGGTGCGGTAAGAATTGCATCGAAACTACAGCCAATGAGAGTGCGCTAAAGATGTATGTAGCGTTAGGCAGCGTGGTTCCTCGGCAAATTGGAGTAGTGTGGTCGTTGTGTTTTCTTTATGTGGAGAGATAATAAAGAATCAAAACGTTCTTTCGTGTTCTTTTGTGAGGTTTATTTGTTCTGATAATCTTCCGACATTGGGCTTGGTAAATTGGAGTCATGTAGCGGAATCGTGTTGATTTCTGTGGAAAGTTATTTGAGGTAAAGAAAACAAAACGTTCTTTTCGCGTTCATTTGTGAGCTGTATTTATAATCTTTATCTCATCTTTATCTGATGAGGGCTGTAGTAGAACAGTCAAAAGCTTATAATTATTAAAATTTTTAACCAGAAAACATTTTATATATTTTTTTAAATTTTTAACCGTAACTTATGTTGTTGTGACACAAATTTACGAGATTTCAAAAAATCTTCAAAATTTATGAAGTTTTGTCTTATTCGTTGGCACTTAGCAATAGCTACTACTAGTAATATAGTATAAAACAAGTTTGCGTTTGACGTAAAGAAAATGCAATCCTAATCTCAGATAGCTGGGTTGCCTGTGGTCATTTGCATGGCTACCAAGCTGTACAAGCAAGCAAAATTGAAATTCTTGGTTGGGCGTCGTTCATCACATTTTTCTTCCAAATCAGCGCCATTTTGAAGTCATAACTAACGATGACATCATTTGCACTCATGTCTTGTATTCTCTTGTGGTTTTATTACTTCGTTTGTGAAATTCTCGTGGAGTTGTTTGGGTAGTTTCGAGTTGTTTCGTTTGATGCAGGTATTGCATAATAAAATTATTTTTTAAACCATATTTGATTAATATTGTGGTCAAATCACCCTAATTATATTTAATATAGACGCGAGTGTTATTCATAAAAATGTTTTAATTTAAAATGTTATTTTAAGGGAGAAAGGATATAGTTTTATATTACTGCTTATTTATATAGCCGAGTGCTTTAGTTCGAGATCCGTAACTTAAGAACCCCGTTACGGACCTACCAAACTGCTGTGTTTGTTTTGGTTTTGAAAAAAACAAACATCAGGACCCAGTTGTTCAAAGGCTGGTTAACTTTAACTCTGGTTAAGCGAAAATTCAAGCAGCAATTGCTTCTTTAAGAAAAGGTTAACAATCCTTTAGGAATACTGTTTTGATTTTTAAAGGAAAAAAACTTGTTAATTCCAAAATCATAGGTCAAATTCTTCCCTGTAAGGTTGGAAACAAGACCTTGGGTTAAATATTTAACCCTGGGTTAGTGCTAATCGACTTTTGAACAACTGGGCCCAAACTTTTTTCAAATATTATAATTCTTCTACTAGA
This sequence comes from Zoanthus gigantus, assembly GCA_025331005.2. NCBI lineage: Eukaryota > Metazoa > Cnidaria > Anthozoa > Zoantharia > Zoanthidae > Zoanthus > Zoanthus gigantus. The sequence goes on along the minus strand of JAOBBB020238867.1, from coordinate 6,896 downwards.
GAAATATAACATTTTTTATCATAATTTAAGGCAATGGAAGGAATAGGCTTAAGGAACAGTAGTTTTTTGTCTTAACAACTCAAAATGTAAGCTCTTTATGCTACCTTTGACAATAATCATAAAAGGTATTTTAACTTTGGGTTGTCAAACTTACATTTTATATCTCAAAATTTACCCTTGCATTTCAAGATATTTCTTTAAACTATTTATTGGATGAACTGAGGGTATTTTACTTTGGGCATGATCACAATGAAAAAAGTGGTCATTCTTCAAAGTACAAAAATGAAGGTATATATTAAGAGATTATTAACTGAACTCTATTGAGGTCTGATATTTTTGCATACAGACTGAGCAAGCAACGTTAATAAGTCAATTATTATATGACGTTTTTTTACTTCCCATGCCTACGTCCATGGAAATTATCAGAAAATTAATATCTGACAGTTTTCGGAAAGCTTTGGAAATGTTTATAAACTGTTTCTTATACATTTTTGGATTTTTGAAAATTTTCTAAAAATCTTTGGAAATCTTCAAAAGTGTTTGGAAATCTTCGGAAAATTTCAGAAGTTCCTTAAAATTCTTTTTTAAGTAATTTTGCAAGTTTTGGGAAACTGGTCGAAATACTTGCGTAACAATCCATGGGCTGAATATGCGTTTTGACTGACTGCGCTTCAACCAATCAGAATGCAGGAAATTGCATGCTCATATAATAAATATAATTATAATATAATTGTTTGATCCTCACCTTCTGTTTTTTTCATTTAAAGCAAACAAATCTATGACTTACTGTGTACCAATGAGCTGTGAGAGCTATTACAATACACCGTAATGTTCATATGTGAAATAATTAAAAAATAAGCTGTAAAGGTTGTTACATAGTTATATAAAATAAAAATGAAACGGTTCTTTTTTTCCTTTTTCTTATTTTAGAATGGCAATTGAGTTGCAATGCCAACCAGGTACATACTCATCTGAAGGTGCTAGCAAATGTACTGTCTGTCCAGCTGGCCAGCAGTGTCCCTCAACATTAGGGGTTGGTATAAGGGACTGCCAAGCTGGCGAATATTCCACAGAAGGATCAACAAAATGCATCCAGTGTCCTAAGGGCTATGCTTGTCCCAATACTACTATGGACTATATGGTGAAGTGTGATGCTGGATCATATGCCACAGGGATGAAAACAGAATGCACTAAATGCAGATCAGGATTGTAAGTGGATTTTCAACACACTTACTCTCCCTATGAAGAACAGAGCTGCCATGAACATTCTTTTCCATTCTGTCCTCCACTTCCAAAACTCATTTATGAACTGTACTTAAACAAGAAACCGTGCTATAATAGTAATTTAAAAGTTCTGCCCACATCTGACAGCTGTCAAAAAACTAAGATGGCAGTTCAACTGTTCTCTGAGCAATAAAAATAGAGATATTCACTCGACAACTAAACTAACAGCACCCGTAGTCATGTATTACAAAAGAGCATTACAGGTAAATGGGAGCTGCTCAGACTAGATTATTAGGCTGATTGATGAAAACACATCAAATAAAATACATTTATTTGCCAGTATATAGCTTAGATAAAAAGTTAAAGCTAAAAAGTCCAACTTACAGTACTTTCATCAATCATTAAACAATTAAGCCTATAGTTCTGATTAAACAACACAATTTCTTCGATCCCTCAATAGTTAAGGAGACATTTTGCTATTATTGGCTTACTTTCTATCTCTTTGAAGCTACTGTCCTCGAACTGACGTTGCGCAAGAAATTCCTTGTGAACTAGGCTACTACTCCACAGGAAATGCATCAAGATGTGAGATGTGCCCTCCTGGCTATGAGTGCCCTTATCAGGACAGAGACACTAGGTATAGTACCCACAGAAAGTTATACATGAATTGCCTTTAGGCCCATAAAAGCAGGGCTAGAGTAACGGGTTAAGCAAAATGTAATAAGTTTAACAGATTATTAGTAATAAGCATCATTACACCAAATTTGTTTTGTTGCAGGCCTTTGAAGAAATTTGGTTTGAATATTTCACAATTTTGCAGAGGCTTGTTAAATTTTATGATTTTTGTAACTTTTGCAAATTCTGTAGTTTTTTGCATACCTTTTCTAAAATTTTGCAATTTTTGCACTTTTTACAAATTTTGCAAATGTTGTAGTTTTTGAAGAGCTGTGCTAAATTTTGCTTCTTTTGTAAATTTTGCAAATTTGGCCATTTTTTTTTAGAGCTTCAACAAGTATTTGCAATTTTTGGAGAGCTTTACTCAAATTTGCCCTTTTGAATATTAATTTTTGTAATTCCATGCATTTCTGGACATGAGTGTGATACTGTAGAATGGTTAATCCAAGTTTGGGGTTGATTGACAGGCCAACCACCTTTTCTCAAAGAGCAACAGTTGCCTACAGAAACCCATTTATTAGGAATTGTTGCCAGAGTTTTAATGCCATAACCTCGAAAGTAATGTTGAATAAGGAATGATCTAGTTTGTGAGGGAACTCACTTTGCAACTCTTTTGCGGTTGGTCTCCAGCTTTGTGTCAGTTATTTCACTGGCAAGACAAATGAAAACATTTTAAACATCTGTTAGCTCACATGTACTTTTAATTGAAAATTGTTCATTATCTTTTATTTTATAATTATATATTGTTTCAATTTATAAATGTATTGAACTAAGTTGTTTTGAAAAATAATGTAAAAATGTTAAATAATTGCAACATTGCTCTGTCAACAAAGACAATTATGAAGCCAACTTGTAGAATGACTTTTTTTAAAATTAACTTATGTTTCATTTTTATTCAGAATCATGTGCCCTAATGGTACATATTCTTTAGGGGCTCAAATAAAGTGTACTATATGCTACCCTGGATTTTCATGTCCCAAGTCAACTGAAGGGCCCATTATATGTCAACCTGGACAATACAGTGAAAAGAACTCCCCTATCTGCCATCTGTGCAAAGCAGGATTTCAATGTGCTGATCCATCTCGTAAGTGCATTATTTAGAATATTTAGTTCATGAGGCTGTGTCATTGAAAAGAGTTAGATATTAATAATCTTATTATAATTAAGATAATTTTTATAATTTTTTTCTTTTCTTTTGTTTTATGCACAATTGCTTTACTGAACTTTTTACTACTATTATTGTATATTGTAAAGTTAATATAAATCATGTTGTTTTAAGACTTTATAAGCACTCATGTAATTTATTTCCTCCAGTAACTGACGATGAACACGGAGGTGTTTGAAACATATCTTACAGTATTAAAATGTTTTAATTTTTCTAAAATTCATCTCAAGTCTGCTCATCTTACATTAATTAAGATCTGTAATCGGGTTGAGTAGATGGTTATTTGTTTGGTTGTTATCAAGTATAGATAACATATCAATGTGCTGGTAAATATCTTGAAACCACTGTATGGTAAGAAACATAGAAGCCTAACTATTTTTTGTCAGATTTGTGTTTGTGATTATTAAAATTAAGATTGAATTTCAATGAAGTATTTATTATTATTTTTACTTTTTAGTTAATCATAACATTCAAATTTCAACAGTTAATGTACATTAATCAACGTCTTTGCACAGAGCCAACACCTTGTCCTGCTGGAACCTACTCAGATAAGGGATGGGTTAATTGTCTTCCTTGTAAAGCAGGCTACAGGTGTAAACAGCAGTCAACATCAGACAGCCCTGAAGATGGTAAGTTAAAAGTTTAAATGGAAGCAGATTGCAGTGTGAAATCAGAACAGTTTTTGTCAGAAGTTTTTCACAGGTCATTTGTCTGGTTTAATATTTTTGTTTGCCTGGCGATTTTTATTTCCCATCTAGCGAGAGGATGCGTTGATCTCCCTCATCTTCATCCTCAGCGTTCCGAGATGAAACATGGTCAATTTAATTCTAGTGTCTTTCATCTTGTCATTTGTTTTGCTATTTACTCTCCAGCAATGTACTGTAGCAACTGGATTCAAACCAGTAACAGTTCTATTGGGACTAGTTTAGCCCCAATAATTATATAGTTAAATATGTTGTAACTACTAACCTTATATTTTGTGTTCTCACTTAGGTGTGTGTCCGTCAGGAGGCTGGTGTGATGGACAAACTTTCTTCCTATGTCCACGAGGAAAGTACAATCCAAGCAATAATTCTGGCTCTCCAGATGTGTGTAAAGTGTGCCCCCCTGGTTATTTCTGTCAGAACAGTGGGACAGTGGATTATACCCCCCATGTGTGTCCAGTAGGTTATTACTGTCCAGCGGCAACAAAATACCCCCAGCAGTTTCCATGTCCAGCTGGAACTTACAATGGTAACACAACCCAGACGTCTCAGGCAGCATGTAAACCTTGCCCTGCTAGAGAATACTGTATTGCTGGCTCAAGCAAAGGGACAGCGTGCCCTCCAGGGTACTACTGCCCTGAGGGAACCTCTGCTAGGAACCAGTTTTCCTGTCCAGCTGGCACTTACAATGACGTTTTTGGTCTAATGAACTATACTGAGTGTAAGACCTGCCCAGCAGGTCACTATTGCCCAGATGGTTCTTCAACCGAAGCAAACATAAAACCCATAGCTTGTCCACCAGGAACATACAATCCTTTTGAAAATGTGGGCCATGTGCTGAATTGCCGTCCATGCACTGCAGGCTTTTATTGTCCTAGAGCAGGTCAGGTTAATGTAACAGATGCTTGTTTTGAGGGTTATTACTGCCCCAATGGAACAGTTTCCGGTAGCCAATTCCCGTGTCCTTCAGGATCTTATGGTAATGGTACTGACTTGACTGCTGCTGAACAGTGCAGTATTTGCCCGAGGGGGAAATCCTGTGGTTGGGCAACCGGTATTGTTAATGGCAACCCGTGGCAGCCTTGTCAACCTGGCCATTTTTGTCCGTATGGTAAGTCATCCTTGCAGGATCACATATTCTCTTAAACTGTTAATGAATTTGCTTCGATTCGTAAATTATACAAATTTCTCATTCATTAGGTGGCCAGGAAGTCCGATTGAAACAATCTCTAACCCTTAATTACCACCACCACTGCAAGATGCTACCAGTACCATTACTTAGACAGCAACTGTTTTGTTGTTTTTACTGCTTGGTAACAAAGTTTAAGAAAGTAATATGAAAATAGGCTTCACAGTTATGCTTAAAACTGCCATAAAAAGTGTGCACACCATTATATTTCATTATCTTACACAATCACTATTAGATTTGTTATTTATTCGTTTCATACGAAACTGAAATAGCTTCGCATTTATAGCAGATGGTGAAAGTTAGTTTTGTATATAGACTTAAGATCTTCTATCGTAATCTTTACCGTTAGTATTGTGAAATATGAGGTTGACATTTTGAGTTGCTCAGACAAAGAACTTAAATGCTTGAAGCTTCAGGTCATTTTCTTACTTGTGGCGATAATACAACTTCCATTTTTGATTCACCTAATTTCCGTATTGTAACTACTCACTCAAGCACTCAATGTCTTTTAGAAGTTTGTTTACAGGTAATGTGAAAGTGTTTCTATCTGTTCTTCGTTCCAGGTACTCCTTCTCCTACCAAGTTCCCCTGTCCACCAGGAACTTACTCTAACAGCTCAGATCTTTGGGATGCCTCTCAGTGTGACACATGTACTGAGAGAAAGTACTGTCCAGGCGGAGAACCTGCACCAAGGGGTGACTGTCCACCAGGCCATTTCTGTCCAGCAGGGACTCGTGTTGCTCAGCAGTTTCCTTGTTCTAATGGGACTTATAACCCTGACTATGCAAAGGCCAGGCAGGATGAGTGTAAAAACTGTACACAAGGACATTTCTGTGAACTAGGCACTGTCAATCCAATCCAGTGCCCTATTGGTGAGTTTATTTAAATTAACCAGCACGCAAATGACAATAATGTGGTTATGTGTTTAACAGGCTAATCCTTAGTGGGGAGAATGTGTAGTTTAGACAAACCCAAAGGTGAAATTATACAGTTGCTGAAAGTAGCAAAAGGAACCTTGAGCATCATCCCTTTGTCACAGCAACTGAACTACATGCAAGTTTACATTGTGTGCCAGGTAAGTCTAGAGATGATATGTTTTTATACACGTGCTCTGATCGGTCTGAACGGGTTTTATTAAAGTATATATAAGGTTTGATGTTTTTCGCTAATCGCAGCATGTAGAATCTATTTTATAAAGCAATTGAAAAAACCTGTTTAAAACACTCCGAGCATTTGAGAAAACTCTTGAAATGTAGAAAACACTTGCCTGCGACATGTTTTGAAATGTCTGTCATGTTTCACACAGTCTACTACATACATGTACATAGCTTAGGCTTTTTTATTTGTTAAATTTATTATTTGTGTAGAGTTTTTTTAGAAGTGATGGTACTTTGAACATTTATAATCATCTATTAATATCTATTAATATCTATTTGTCAATTTATTCTATTTAGGTACATATATGCCATATGGACACAGTGCTGCTCTGGGTATAACAGTTGGGACACCAGCAGGGTACCAGTCCCACTGCCTTCCGTGCAGTGCTGGACACTACTGTTTGAATGCAACAGTGGTACCACAACCATGTGGCCGAGGGTTCTACACCAGGCTTGGCCAGTCAGTGTGTCAGATCTGCTTGCCAGGAAGATACTGTAGTGACAACAGTACTACAGAGGGCAACATGAACACAACAATGCAGTGTCCAGCTGGTAAATACTGCAAAAGCGGCCTAAAGAGTGTTAGTGAAGCAACTCCATGCAGCACAGCACATTACTGCCCGCAGGGTAAGACTAAACCATGTAAAGGAAGATCCTCCGAAAAACTATAACTATCTACAACTATAGCCCATATAGTTTGAAGTACACAAGCCACATTTAAACTGGTAAACAACATTGTGTTGGCTAACTATTGCAGGCTTCTTTTCTTCTTTTATGCAATA
>JAOBBB020238778.1:10000-11335 GCA_025331005.2 Zoanthus gigantus | reverse complement strand
ATCTTAATTTTGTCTTAAAAATATTTAAATTCTCAGCCAACTTGACATCTTCTGGGAGTTTGTTCCATAATTGAGCAGATGTTGACCAACCGGGAAACATTTCGTTTGAACTCATCCACGTGACCTCGATTTAATCATTGAGAGCGGGCAATGGAGTAAAAAGCGCATTAGCTATATAACAACAGCCACTTAATTCTTTGTCTGCAGGTTATTACATGTACACTGAGGCAACCTCTAAACTCAGAGGCTACATAGCTCTACTATTATCCCCAGTTCTTCATACAAACTCTCACAATGAAGTTAGAGGTTGTGTCCAGTTTTGGTTTCACATGCAGGGAGCTCACATGGGAGGACTTCGGGTTACAGTTGATGGGAAGAGAGTGTGGAAGCGATTTGGTAACCAAGGAAGCAAATGGATACCCGCAGCAGTACCATTCATTCCAACGAATCGTTTTTTCCAAGTATGTTTTCAACAATTATTATGCTGCTGTTATATCGATAAAACATGGTCGCTAATCCATTAAAAAAAGTAACGTTTTAATGTTGCTCTTTAACACTTTTTTTCTCACACTTGCCAAGACTTGCTTTGTCAGCCAAATTAATGTTACTAGCCGTTGCTTTCATGCCAAACCCTTAACTACTGTATTCAATGCTTTTAGTGTAACCATTTATGTTTTGGAAAAACTGGCCACCGTTTAGGTGACAGCATCTGAGATCACCTCTATGACATACGTAAGAATGATCTTTTCAAATCTGTCTGTTAATATTCAATTAATTCTTTTACTTACTTTTTTGTTTCATTCGGACTAATTCTGATCAATGCTGGAAACCAATGTTGCAAAGCCGAAGAAATGTGACTGATTCACACTTTCGCGTCTTGGTATATATCTACCACTATTTACCTCCCTTTTGGGGAAAGTTGTTAATTATAATTTTTGTTTGTTAAAATAAATTAACATGTGGATAAAAAACTATTTTTAATATAAAAACCAACGATAAAAAACTACTACTACGTTTCGTCATCATCGCGACGACATCGTCAGGCAAACTGGCGAAAAAAAATGTAACTAGGATAAAAAACTAGCGAATTAATGTCCATAGATTGCTGCCAAATCTCGAAGAAATCTCAATCATGAAATATCTTAGCGTATTTTTTTCGGATTTGGTGAATCTGTTGTAATTAATAAATGATATACCAAGTGTCCTAGGAAGTCCATGCAATTCGGGTAAGCTAGCATACTAGTTATGATTATATTCCTCACAACAAAAGAAATATCGGTAAAATGAATTTGCTTTTTTTTTTGTTCAAGTGAAATTTCAACATTTTGTTTATCC
>JAOBBB020238778.1:0-5000 GCA_025331005.2 Zoanthus gigantus | reverse complement strand
CAAAAGTCACATTCAAATAGATATCTGAACAGACATAGCTATCATGCCGCTGAAAAAAAAAAGCAAAACAGTTACTGTTCATCAGCAGGATACCTAAATTATGTGCAATTCTACAATTGGTTTCGGCTCCATCAAAAACGCTTCCCCGCAAATTATCATCGATATATTTCTAAATACCATAGTTAGTTACCCTCTATACTAACTATGTAAATAATTATTTGTTACAAACTGAAGGAGTTTTTTGACATTCAGACGAAATACATCTTATATGCAGAGCTCTCAAGTTGATTTGTTGGCAAAGACTGAGATTTTCGACGGTGTAGCCGTAGTTTGTGACGCCGACTAGGGGGGTCTGGGGGAAATTTTGAAAAATTGAAGTAGCTAAGACGTGTTTTCCTTCATTCTGAGCAGAAATGTGATGCTTTAAAAGCAACTGTTTGGATCCCAGAATTTTCTTTTTATTGGACCAATATCAACTCTTTAACATTCTGACTTAGATGTATCCAGAAGTCAAACAAACATGTCATAACGCTTGTTCTACATGGTGTCAGTCTGATCACTACATCAGATCAATATCAAGTCATTCTTAACATTTCTGTTTTATCCAGAAGTCAAATTTAATTAACATGCTATAACGGTTGTTCTACATGTTGTCACTCTGATGCCCGAGTCAGATGCTCTTTGTTATAGTTCCAGGTAGCTTTCTTGGCACTGCTCAACAGATCTGCAGGTGGTTCAAAAGATGACTCTTTGTTGGCCATTTTGATAGTAGGCAGAGAGGCTAGTGTACCGTCAACCTGAAGAGAAGGCCGAAAAGCTGTTTTATTTTTTCTAATAAGAGAAAAAACTCTCTCTTCACCTGCATTTGAATGTGGTAGAATAAGAACTGTTTTGGCCACGTCACTTATCCTACCAAATTTATGGCTACCATTTCCTAGTTTCAATGATGACAGATATCCCCAGATCACATCCATGCGAAAACTGGATGATGATTTCTCTTCATTTTCCTCATTTGAGAGCTTTATTTGGGCTTCATCCCAGACTTTCTTGGGAATGTCTTCATTACTAAGAAGCTGATAATCCACAAACTCTTCTTGAAGCAAGTGGGTTTCCCTCTCAGTAGTTGGCGGAACTGTAGGATAATTCTTCAGAAAGAATTCTAGATCATCAAAAGAGGCATTCTCTCTCTGAAAAAAGTCCACAAATCTAGCATGGATTAGTGTATCGTCTTGCAAAGGAAGCTTTAAAATAGCTTCTAATGCAGCTCGTTGATAAAAGTGACGCACTGCTTGGTAAAACTGATCTCTCTTCCTTTCATGTATGTCACCATCATCAACAAGTTTGTCAAGCAGTTGTCTGGTTGCAAAGCCAATAAATAGCTGCCCGTCTTTCAGCCGTTGACTTTCTCCTTCAAGATTTACTTTGTCAACAGTTTTTGCGGCTTTAATCTTGTCAATCTAAACAAACTTGCCCAGAAGGCGTCGAACAAAGTCATTCAACTGTCTATGGGCGGCATAAATGCAGGGATCCTCCCTCTGCAGAAACTGGTTAGGAAAAGTGAATGTTGGCAACACTGCCTGAAAAAACAAATGGTAAACTTCTACCATGGGATCTGCAAACTGTTGTTTCAGGCGCTTAAATCTAGGATTACTCTCTGTGTTGGACAGGAAATAGCTCTTCAATGCTGGATTCATATCCAAGTTCCGTCTCACAGCTGTTTCCAGGCTTAACCAACGTGTGTTCACATGTTTGATAACTTGACGGTATTGAACATCTAGAAAATCAGCAAATTCAACCAAGAGTGACTTTCGCTTAGTGCTCTTGTCAAAATAATAGTAAGTGTCAACAACATGTCTTCCAGGCTAAATTTAGAGGTATCACAAAATGCTTCAGAGGCTCTGCAGGCTACGTTGTGTATTAAGCGACAGGGGCAACCCATGAAGTAGCAGGACGGACTTCTTTGTTTTACTCTTGTCATGATTGAATTTCTGCTACCAAGGTTAACATTGGTATTGTCCACACCAAATCCCACACATTTGCTCCATGAAATGCCATGAAGTGTTAACACATCATCAATTTTCTGGAAAATTGATGCTGCTGTTGCTGAGTCAGTTCCCTTGGTTGCACACATGTCCAGAAACCGACTCTCCACTCTACCAGTGTTCACATCAAAAATCTTTACAGTCAAAGGATTCATTTTTTCCAAGCCAGTATCGTTTGAACCGTCAGTTAATAAGGAGAATGGACTACACTTCATGATATTCACTGTCTCCCTTAAGAAATGTGGTGCTATTGCTCCATTAATCATACATGTGGTCTTTGTTGCTGCAGCGGAATACTTTTGTGCTATCTTTGAGTCTGGAAATAGTTTTGGGAGCATTCGACTTAAGTGGTTAGAAAATGCCAGGGGAATATTATTCTCAGCCATCAGCACTGCTATTTTTACCTCTGCTCTGGTGACCTGAAATAACAATGGGATCCTTGTTAAGAGTATAAAACCAAAGGCCAAATGATTTCATATTTTATTAATGTTGTAAATATCATTGCAATTTGCCAAACACAAAGTCAAACAAATAGCATTATAAGTACATCTGTATTTCGTTAGTAATACTAGGTCTTTACCTTCTTCACGACATGAGAGTCAGAGTCCGACTCTGAACTGGAATCCGCGATTGTGTGTGGAGAGTCCACGTTACCGGTCTGCGGTCAGCATATGTGAACATGTGCAATAGTCATTAAACCCACTGACCGGAGAAACGCTGGCTCTGAACAAGAATTCGAAGTGAGTACAAAGCAAACAAGGACTAAATTATATCATGAAAGATAGTTTATTATGAAGAAACTTCACTAAAGCAGCAAGGAATCTTAAATGCGTGAGAAATAATAGTTTCAGCGTGAGAGCGTAAGATTGAACTCGTTTGCGTGAGTCTCACGCTCAATGCGTGAGATTTGAGAGCTCTGTCAGTACGATTGCCTTGAAAGCGTATGACAAGACTGCATGGGTTTCACTGCTGTTCTCAATTTGAATTTTGATTGCTTTCCATTCCGATATCAAAACAATAAACTAACAAGCTTTCTTGTTGATCTTGAGAGTGTCCTTACGGCGAAGCAGTGAGCAAGTTCTTGTGTTTAATTGACCATAAAGATGGCTTTAGGTATATGAGTGCTTTCAATGTACCCTATATGGCCATCTCATCTCATTTGGCACAATTTGCTCAATCTTTTTCCAAAGATACTTCCAAGCAGAATAAGGAAACAAGAGCAAAGCCACCAACTTAGATTTTCTGAAAAAGAAGGGTGCTAGCTATTTTAAATTTAAACCTCGAGGGTGAATGAATTATGCATCCTAAGCCGTTAATATTGTAGGCCGGTAAGGCAAACTATTCGGAGTCAATAATGCCGAGAGATCATTATAATGTTAAGAGATATTTCATGAAAATAATATTAGAAGGATACCGTGTACGGTGTATTTTGTTAAGGGAAACCAGTTAAAATTTTAGTAGCGATGGTAGCGACAAAAATGCTTCCCAGACTGCAATGCATATTGCAAGCATCGGTAGGGAAACTTGTCACTCCTCGCACATATTTCAAAATGCATCCTTTGGAGAAGTGAATGTTGTTATCTTTATGGAAGAAGTTCAAAAATACGACTTTCTTTATAATAAATGCAGTAAAAGTTATAAAAGCGGATAAGTATATTAAGATGAACTGCTAGACTAAGAGAGGTGAAACATTTGAAATAGTGCGATGGATATGGAAAAAAAATTAAATTTAAGGACCGGATAAAGTGTTAAAAAATCTCTTAATTTATTAAAAATATCTTTTTACAAGAATTTCCACTTGGCCTAACTATATAAGAAATCGAGCGACTGCGGCGATTATATGGAAACACTCTATCGCTACCATCGCTCAAAAAATATGTTTGTGTCAAAACACTTTTTTCGATGCCAGCGGCGATTGTGGCAACGGGAGCAATTGTATAGAGTCGAAACCGCGGGCTTAAACTTCAATAGCACACACAATAATTCGAGAGGCTAATCTCTTTGTAATTATTATGAATAGCGGAAATGAGGTGCTTTCAAAGCATAGTTATCAACAAATAACAACTCTCTCAAAAGTCTTTCTTTGATTTTGATATTGGTTAAGATAAGCTGAAAACCAAAAGCACTGGCTTCTTGCCTGAACGGAATAATTTTTTACTCCTTGAATAGAACTTGAACTAAAGCCGGATGTGCGCAAGTACACACTCGTATTGGCTCAGTTCTTTAAAGAGAAAAATTCTGTTTTTCATATCATAAAAGCCTTTAACATTCAGGGTGTGTTCAAATGTCGTGCACTGATTCGTATAAGTGAGATCCTTGGTGCTTTCTGATGTCACAGATGCAACACTAGTGCTAGAAAAATAATTTTTATAACAACTGTCGACTTTTTTGATGTTTTTAGCAAGTTCTGGTCCAATCTCTGCAAAATACTGATTAAATTCTGCCATTTCAGACGGTTTATTTAATATTCTACTACCATTATCGATCTCATTAATCACGGCCGCTTAAAAACACACAAATACAAATACAAATAAATAAAGGACGAACTCTTAGAACACGTTGAGACAACAATCCATAAACCAGCCCCGGGAAACCAGCTTACGGATATTTTTAGCATGACCGTTTTGTAATTTTGTAAGCGCTAAACCCGCTGAGTTTTCTGTTATAGACAAACAATAGACAAAGCACAAAGACATCTTGTAATAACGCTTCCTTTATTGTCACTGATTAATCGGATTATAATGTTCTCTACTATTTGTAGAAATCTTTGATTTATAACCACAGAGGTAATGTTGCAAACAAAACAAGTTAAAAAGAAAATTTGACTTCTGTTTCTCTTCGCGTAATGCACCAGTCAATGTGAACCCCCGCCCCCCCGACACCGGGCCTTAGACGTGTTTAGATTATTGCGAAATTTTGGCGGGAGATAGGGCGAGGGTTTGACAATTTTGACAAAAT
>JAOBBB020238686.1:0-11336 GCA_025331005.2 Zoanthus gigantus | reverse complement strand
AATATGGAAGACATTTAAGGGGGGGAGGGAGGGGTGGTAACAAAAACAAAAGAAAATTACTATTATAACAAGCAACATTTTTGTTCTCATTAAAATAGATCATCCAATTACACAATAGCATTAAAACGACAGAAGTTCTTAATATTAAAATTAATTTTTAAAACAAATGTTCTCTACAAAAATATGAGCTAAATAAGTTTACTTCTGTTCCTGTGATGCGATGGAGATTTTACAAAAAATGTACGGCTCATTAGCAACTTTGCAACCCAGCTATTTTGAGTATTTATATGGAACCACGACCTCTCCTTTGAAACTGCCGGTATAGACAAAAAATATTCTTTTACCTTGTATAAATGACAAGCTTTCTTACGTTGCAAACTCGAATCTTATGTGTTAGTCGAATAATTGTACGCTAGAATGAAACGGATTGCAAAGATTGCCGTCAAAATATTAGTTATATATTTGTTATTAATTATTAATTAAGTATTAGTTATATATTTATCATTTATTATAATTAATAGTTTATAAAATGTTGTTTCCACTGATGTACACATAAGAGTTCCTTTGACCATGCCATACCTCAAACGCTTTATCTTCCTCTTTGAGTTCAAGTTCTTGAATTATTAAGAGATCGCTAAGGCGTTCTTCTTCTTCAGCAAGCTATAAAATGTAACAAACACATGGCTGTTCTACCTTCGTTGCAATTTCATGTTATTCATTTACTATTCTTTTAAGATTTTGATGATGACGGTAATGATGATAATAATGATAATGAATGAATGAATGAATGATGATGTTGATGATGATGGTTATGATGGTGATGAAAAATGATTGAATGACTGAGGAAAATGATGATGATGATAATGAATGAATGATGATGATGATGATGATGATGATGATGATGATGGTGGTGGTGGTGGTTACGATGATGATGATGGTTATGATGATGGTTATGATGATGATGACGATGATGATGATGATGGTTATGATGATGGTGATGATGATGATGATGGTTATGATGATGATGATGATGATGATGATGATAATGGTTATGATGATGATGATGAAAATGATGTTGATGATGGTTATGATGGTGATGTTGATGATGATGATGATGATGATGGTTATGATGGTGATGATGATGATGATGATGATGATGATGATGGTTATGGTGATGGTGATGATGATGACGGTTATGATGAATGAATAAATGATGATGATGATGATGGATGATGATGATTGTTATGATGATGATGATGATGATGAATGATGAATGAGGATGATGATGATGATGGTTTTGACGGTGGTGATGATGATGATGATGATGAATGAGGATGATGATGATGATGGCTATGACGGTGGTGATGATGATGATGATGAATGATGAAGGAATGACGACAACGATGATGATGATGATGATGATGATGATGCCTATATTTAGGTGTCAAGTCATTTCTACTTGGCCAAAGACCAACTAGCAAGGAACACCATCTTTACCATTCTAAGATGGAGGGAGACCTTTTACATGACAAACCGACACATATAAACACAGAAGTTTCCTACGGCCTACGGTTTCATGTCCTTATAAAATCCGAGATGACATGAAAGTCTAACAATTTGCAGTAATAAGAACAAAGGCAGCGCCTTCTCGTCAATTATTTTAAGACCCTGAGTGTTGGTCCGGCCAGGAATCAAACCCGATAGACTGGTGCCTTACCATCTAGGCTAACCAGACGATGAGTGTATAAATGCTCTCATTCATTATGTGCATAGTAAAATAAACAATTTTATTGTTTTTAACATTGTTTTATTACTATTATTATCATTATTATTATTATTATTATTATTATTATTATCATTATTATTACTATTATTATTATCATCATCATCATTACTATCATTTTCAAAACAAAACTATTATTATTTTATCGCTATAATTATGCACTTGTGGAAACTCTTTTAACTATAAAAAAAACTTGGCAAAGATTTTCCCAAATTTTTCTTTACGCCCAGTACAAAATTAAGAAGACATATATTTTTCTGTATTTTTTGGTTTGATGAATGCACCTAAGACTTTCAAAAAACATAGCTTTTTCAGTTTGAAAATAGCAAAAATTTATAACCTTAAACACCTGCAATGTTTTTTCGATTCGAAAGAAACTTTTCTTTGTTTTCCAGAGAGAGAGCCATTAGAAAGTTTTCGAAACAAGGATAAAATATATAAACTAAGTATTACAAAATAATTAAAAAATCTTCGCAGGAGCAAAAGACAATTTAGAAAGCATGGGAGCTTCCTCTGATCTCTGATGTTTCTCAAAAAAGCACAGCTCTACGGAATCAACAATTGTGAATAGCCCTGTCATTATCTGTTGTTATTTTTATATTTGATCATAAAATTACTTCTTATTTGTTTCTAGTTTGTTCTTTTCTCCTGATTATTAATTTTGTTATTGAACATTTCTTTTTTAATTCTTAAAATATACTGTAATTACACGCGCGTTAAAGCTTTGTTTTTTTCTCTTTCCAGTTATTGATTCTATAGACTTATAGTATGACTGATCCGCCTCGATTAGCTAATGCTATTTGCGGATCAGCCAGTACAAATCTGTAAAAATTCTTAATATTGTAATAAAGTTGAAAGTTGGTTATGAACAGGGTATGTCTTTGTACTCTGTTACAAATTAGAGTATAATCCACGTGTTTCCTGAGCTTCAAAACTAGATTTACGGATATTGCTTGGGAAATACTGCAGATGTTTGACATATTTTAATTTTCCTTGGCCACGTTACCATAGTGAGTTTCGAGCCAATCAATGTGCGAAAATGTGCGAATCCATATTTGGTAAACCTTACGCGGTAATTCCAATTTCTCACTAATTTATGGCTAAAAGATAAACCCGATTTTGTGACAGGTATGGTACAAGCAAACCAGTAATAATATTATAAATATACAAGCTGTGTTAATTTGGATTCTACTGGGGGACTACCCTAGAGAATTTCCACCATTAGCACTCAAGCATTTCTTAGTACATTAGTAGTATCTTAAAAGGTTATTGAATCCCTGTAAGGCGCTTAATATTTATCTAATTTTTCTCTTGCACCCTTCTACTTCAAAGCTTTTCGAGTCCCCTGAAAAGCAGATAGATGACCTGGAAACACTGGATATTTGAAATTCCAAAAGTGTATATATACCCTGGTTGTTTGTGAGGAAAATATCTTATTCTGTTGCATATTTATGTTCAAGTAGCTGTTTACTTGTCAGTCACTTATTGCTCAAAGTTTATTGGAAAAATTAGCCTGGATTGCTTTAGAAGTAAACTCAGGCTCATTTTTTTTCATTAAAAATACGTATTTTGTGGCAAACGTTTTAAGATTATTAATTGGCTCATTTTTTTTCATTAAAAATACGTATTTTGTGGCAAACGTTTTAAGATTATTAATTGTATTAGAAATAGTAGTAGTTTTATTACCAGTATTACTAAATTTAATCATTTCATACACTGAAAACTTTTCTTTCTGTCTTCTTAAGGCCGTTTTGATCGTGAAGTAGATATTGGTATTCCTGATGCTACTGGGCGTCTTGAAATTCTACGAATCCACACTAAGAATATGAAGTTGGATGATAGTGTTGACTTGGAGCAGGTGCTTTTCTGTAAAGTTGTTGTTAATAAAGTATCGTTAGGGAGCCCTTAACTGTGCAGTTGTTAATTAAGTATCGTTAGGGGGCCCTTCGTTTAAAAAAAAAAAACAATGACCATATTTTGTGTGTTAAGCTTTTTATTTAGTCTTTGTATGGGCTGCTTATGTACAGCAGACACGGAGTTTAATTCCTTTTGCTCTGAATAATGTTTTGACATAGTTTAAGATCTAATAACTTAAAGACACGAGACACAAAAAGTTCCCAGGGACCCTAAGTTTTTAGTTTCACTTTGCTACTGATACAAATACTTGTGTTACTAATTTAGTTATATTATTGAATGTTTATGTATTGATAGTATATGAAATGTTCTGAAATTGTTTATTTTTATCTCTCAGATTGCTGCTGAAACCCATGGTTATGTTGGCTCTGATGTTGCCTCACTTTGCTCAGAGGCTGCTTTGCAGCAGGTATTTCTAATTCATCACTGTTGTAAATCTTAGGCTGTTTTAAACTCTGTTGTTCTATTAGTAAGAATGAGTGAAAATAATTTTCCATGGAAACTCTTTGGCTCTTTGACTGGACAGCAACGATCTGAATGTCGTGTTTAGCAACCACACAAGGATGGCCGTTGATGGAGATGATGATGATTATGATGATGATGCTTGAAATGATGATGATGATGATGCTTGAAATGATGATGATGATGATGATGATGATGATGATGATGATGCTTGAGATGATGATGGTTGAGATGATTATGATGATGATTGAGATGATGATGATGGTAATGATGATTGAGATGATGATGATGGTGATGATGATTGAGATGATGATGATAGTGATGATGATGATTGAGATGATGATGGTGGTAGTGGTTATGATTATTATGATGATTGAGGTGATGATGGTGATTGAAATGATGGTGACGATGATTGAGATGGTGATGATGATTGAGATGATAATGATGATTGAGACGATAATGGTGATTGAGGCCATGATGATTGACATGATGATGATGATGATAATGATGGTTGAGGTGATGATGATGGTTGCGATGATGATGATGGTTGAGATGGTGATGATGATGGTTGAGATGGTGATGATGATGGTTGAGATGATGGTTGAGATGATGATGATGGTTGAGATGATGATGATGGTTGAGATGGTGATGATGGTTGAGATGATGATGATGATGATGATGATGATGGTTGAGATGATGATGATGATGGTTGAGATGATGATGATGATGGTTGAGATGATGATGATGGTTGAGATGATGATGGTTGAGATGATGATGATGATGATGGTTGAGATGATGATGATGGTTGAGATGATGATGATGCTGGTTGAGATGATGATGTTGGTTGAGATGATGATGATTATAGTTAAGATGATGGTTGAGATGATGATGGTTGAGATGATGATGGTTGAGATGGTGATGATGGTTGAGATGATGATGATGATGATGGTTGAGATGATGATGATGATGATGATGATGATGATGATGATGGTAGAGATGATGATGATAATGATGATGATGGTTGAGATGATAGTGATGATGATGGTTGAGATGATGATGATGCTGGTTGAGATGATGATGATGATGGTTGAGATGATGATGATGGTTGAGATGATGATGATGGTTGAGATGATGATGAAGGTTAAGATGATGATGATGAAGGTTAAGATGATGATGATGAAGGTTAAGATGATGATGGTGAAGGTTGAGATGATGATGATGGTTGAGATGGTGATGATGGTTGAGATGATGATGATGATGATTGTTGAGATGATGATGGTTGAGATGATGATGATGGTTGAGATGATGATGATGAAGGTTGAGATGATGATGATGATAATGCTGCTGCTGATGATGATGATGATGGTTGAGATGATGATAGTGATGGTTGAGATGATGATGATGATAATGCTGCTAATGATGATGATGGTTGAGATGATGATAGTGATGGTTGAGATGATGATAATAATAGTGATGATTGTCAGTTACATGCACTATTGAGCCACTCAATATTCTTTGTCATTTGCACATAACCGTTATAATGCAGAACGTGGGGGTATGTTTTGTTCAATATTTGTATCTTTGTCCCAGATAAGAGAAAAGATGGACCTGATTGATTTGGAGGATGAAACAATCGATGCTGAGGTGCTTGATGCCCTGGCTGTGTCCATGGACAACTTCAGGGTACGTTTAGAATTAGGGTAGATGATAATGTAAATCGTACCATTGCTTGTCATAACGCATTATTTTTTTTTGTTCATCTATGAGTGAAAACATGGAATATTTTAATCAGGTTTAGAAATGACATTTGGATTTTGGTTACCAAATTTCTGGTCATCAAACTTTGCATTGCAGCTTTTTACTTGGCCAACTTACTTTTGCTCTCTGCTATTCTAGTGCTGAAAGGGTGAGTGAGTGAGTGAGTGATATACCGGCGAATACTTTATCATACCCCTCAGATATTCTAAGATACTGGTTTTTTAAATAAAGTTTAACACTGTGATACAGAATAGTGGTCTAGCTGGAAGACACTTTACAAGCTTAAACACACTAGTTGTTTGACTAGATGTAGGTTTTGTTTACCGAAGATAATATTTTCACTCAGGTTAAGTGTTGTGCACCATGGCACAGCGTACATGTATTGGTATAATTCGATTTACAATCTTAGGCAATGCTTTACCTTTAAACCTTTGCCGTTACACCAGACGCTCTCAAATTCAGAGCTATAATAAATATTAGTTTGTTAATTTAACAGTATGCGATGGGTGTGTCTAATCCATCTGCTCTGCGTGAGACAGTGGTTGAGGTACCAACTGTCACTTGGGAGGATATTGGTGGTCTGGACGGCGTCAAGAGAGAGCTACAGGAGCTGGTACAGTACCCAGTGGAGCACCCAGACAAGTTCCTAAAGTTTGGTATGACGCCATCAAAAGGAGTGTTGTTTTATGGGCCCCCTGGCTGTGGTAAGACCCTCTTGGCCAAAGCCATTGC
Organism: Zoanthus gigantus; assembly: GCA_025331005.2. Taxonomy (NCBI): domain Eukaryota; kingdom Metazoa; phylum Cnidaria; class Anthozoa; order Zoantharia; family Zoanthidae; genus Zoanthus; species Zoanthus gigantus. The sequence goes on along the minus strand of JAOBBB020238686.1, from coordinate 4,687 downwards.
TAATGAATGTCAAGCCAATTTCATTTCAATCAAAGGTCCTGAGTTGCTGACTATGTGGTTTGGTGAATCAGAGGCAAATGTACGAGATGTTTTCGACAAGGTATGAATATACAGTAGCTCGTTTTTAATATTTTCTCTTTCATAGCCACTGTTTGGAGTAAATAGTAATTCCTTTTCCCAAAGTTAACTTTAAAAAACCCTAACACGTAGTCATAGTCATGTGTGAACAATACCTTTTTTCAATCAGTGTGGTTAATGAAACAGTCTAAGCCTGTGTAGCCTTCTTTTTTCATCTGTTTTATTTCTTGTAGTGGAAACCATCTCTGCTTGGTGGAACAGCTAGTTTCAAGTTTCTCTAGTTCAAATTTCATATCTACTGAGTGAAATTACAAGAACTAATAGAACAAAAAGTAAACAACAAAGGGTTAAAAAGAATTTAGTACTCATTTTATCAGTTTTTCATTAGGAAATGCTCTCAGTGTAACCAACAGTTACAACAATGGGATCACTACCCTGCTCTTTCCGACAAGCGCATGGGTTCTTTTAAGTTCTCCGATAGAGTTGCGGGAGACTGGACCTAAGGTTTAACGGCCTTATCCAAGAAGACGCGAAGGTCTAACCATTTGCAGATGTCAGAGCAAATGCAGCACCTTCTCCTCAATTATTTTAAGACCCTGAGTGTTGTTGCGGCCGGGAATCGAACCCGTAAGTGTAACAAGAGGACACATGTGAATATGTTAAACTCTAGTGTAGATATTTTAATATCTTTAAAGTTATACAGCTACATTTATGAATAATTCCAATACATTTAGCAATTATTTTTCGCGAGATAGATTGATGCGAACAATCGTACTTCAAACTTTTGTTAATGGGAACAGGTGCACTCCTGGAAACTTCTATAATCTATCCTTTTTTTTTTTTTTGTTTCATTAAGATTGTCAACAATACTTCCATTGCAGAGATCTTAACCTTAGTCTTTTTTAACTGGATGAAAACAGAATATACTGTTTGTTTTTTGCTTCATCAGTTGTCACTCTGTTTACTAACAATTAATATTTAGGAATTGGTAGCTTTCTTCACTTAAGATACCAAAGTAAAATATATATCTTTATGAGAGACTAATATGTTCATATCATCAGCGTACAACACTAAATGAAAAAATTTCGATATAAACCGAGTGTCATTTTCATAAGAAGAAAGATTTTCGGATCCAAGATTGAACTTAAGGATACCACCAGTTGGGATTTCCAAGGGTCTGTGTCTGAACCATTAAACGAAACAAACTGCCTTTGCTTGTTTGCATAACTGCAAAACCAAATTGCTAAATTGTCTCGGATTCAGTATAAAAAAAGTTTTATTGAAGAATATTATGAAAACTATAAAAATACATGAAACAAGAAAGTAAGTGATAGAAACCGACGTTTCTGTGCATCAAGCGCCATTATCAAGGTTGCATGATTTTAATGATTAAAAGCGGTTTTAAAACGGGCTACGTTGAAACAATTTGCATAACAAGACTACCAAGCTAATTACTTAAACACTTTAGCACGAAGAAAGTCAGAGAAAATTTCTTATCACGCTTCAATGTCATCAGGAAATGCAAGAACAAATTTGACGGCCTTGTTAATGAAATGCTGTGTATTCAAGATCTCAAACCGGCATTGAATGTACAGTCTGATTCTCTTCGTGCTAAAGTGTTTAAGTAATTAGCTTGGTAGTCTTGTTATACAAATTGTTTCAACATAGCCCGTTTTAAAACCGCTTTTTATCATTAATTATGTAACCTTGATAATGGCGCTAGATACACCGAAACGTCGGTTTTTATCAGTTACATTTCTTGTTTCATGTATTTCTAGATTGTTACTTAAAAGACTATAAAAAAAAATTTCAAGTTACCCCATCTTGGAATTGACTGGCAACTTTCATTGTTATAACTAAGACTAAAACATTTTTTTGTGTTTGGTGTACTTGTAGAGCCCTAAACGTTTAGTTCTTGTCCTTTTTAGGCCCGCAGTGCAGCTCCCTGTGTACTGTTCTTTGATGAACTTGATTCTATTGCCAAGGCCAGGGGAGGAAACGTTGGAGATGGAGGTTAGGTTCCCCTTTAAGGTGGCTAAGCATAATGTCGTGTCATTTCAGATATTTTGTTTTAAATTAAAACCTTATTTAAATCATCGGTGTCAAAGTGATTTGTCAAAATGTTTTTATCACTCTTCATTGAAAAAAAAACCAACCAATTTCTCAAATTCTGATCTATTGAATGTTATGAGTTTTGGTGTACATTTAGAGGAGACCAGTTTCATACACTACCCTAAATTCTAGGAAGAGAAGGACCAAACGTTTCAAAGTTAAGCACAAAGGATCGTTCAAACTGGGAATAACGGCCCTAGGTCAAGCCGGTCAGGTTGAATAGGAGAATGGCCCGAAAACATTCCAATTTAGCAATTATATTAGATTAAACATTTTTGATTTAAAAATGAGAGAACACTGCATTGTATTTGTCAATAAAGAACGCAATTTCAGTTTCCGGTGAAAGTTTTGAGGACATATGAACACTACAGATATCTGTTGTTTTTACACTTTTGTGATAGAGTGCTTAGATAATAATCCGAAATAATAAACGGGGGGTCCTAATAAGCGGGGGGGAAGGGGGTCGCAAAAAACAAAACAAACGAGAAATTAATAAGCTTCCCCCCGTTTACGAGGCACTCCAAAATATAAGATATTTATGTCTACTTTGGCGCACTGGTTTAACGAGGTTCGAATCTATTGTAGCCCGATGTTCATAACACTTGATTTGTTGCATTTCCTTGCATCGTGAGCAAACTGCTAGTGTTATTACGTTGCTAATGAGTGAATGTCAATTGATGATGATAGGTGGTGCAGCAGACCGCGTGATCAACCAAGTACTGACTGAAATGGACGGAATGAACGTCAAAAAGAACGTTTTCATTATTGGAGCCACGAACAGGTAAATTTTTAAACCTCTTGTTTTCTATATTTTTAAACCGAATTCTTACATTATAGCATCTGGTCGTGCCGCATTGTGTGATTGTACAATTGGCATATAACGGGCCAAGTTCTTAGGAACTTTTAAAATATATAAAATCCATTGGCAACTAGGACAACTATACTAGAAAAAGGCTTAATTGATCGACATTAACTAAAGTATATATAAAGTGATAAATGGAATTCGTTAGCGAATTTTATAAAGGTCAGAGGAAAACGTTACTTACTCAAGTTCAGTTTATTTCTTGGAAAACATCCTCCGAGTCGCATGCACACGGGAATGGAACTCATTACTTGCACTAGTTGGATTCTTTATACTTACTAAGAATTTGATGGGGGCTGTATATCGCTGATTAGTGTTTTTGTCTAATGAATAAATCCAGTAACAAAAAAAAAGGTCAAAATCCAATTTTTGATAGAAATAATTGTAAATTTAAAATATTTAAATCATGACGTGTAAGGGCTTGTTTGAGACAGCTGAGCCTGTTCACAATTCCATAAGAACGTAGCAAATGACCTCGTTCTCCTAAGAGTTCTTGTAGCTCATTGGATAAAGCGTCCGTCCGGCGTTCGAAGGTCGTAGTTTCAAATTCGGTCATGGGCTCAAAAATTGTTCTTAGTATTGCTGGTTTGGAAAAAAGAAGACAGAAGGTAGTATTCATTCCTACAGTTAATGGAAAAATTTGCAAGTTAAAACTGTAGTGAAATATAAAAACTCACTGAAATAAAAGACAAGGTTTCGTTGGTATCATGGCAGCATCGTCAGGTCAACTGAGAAATATCAAAACCATATGATACTATATAGTAGAAATTAGTCAAGTTTGATAATACAATTAAAGAATCTTACCAGAAGGCAAACACTAAGATGAAACGAAACCATAAAGTCTTGGCTAGAAACACAAATGATATTCAAAAAAGAAAAAAAAAAACAAATACTAACATATAGTTTTGATATTTCTCAGGTGATGCCGTGATGGCAACGAAACCTTGTCTTTTGTCTCAGTTAGTTTTGTTTCGTAACTATTTTCCAAAAGTATTATTTACCGTATTAAAAAGAAATTTTTAAAATCAGACGTTTCGGACTGTAGTCCTTCGTCGGAGTGAACGAAGTACTGCAGTCCGACAAAATTTAGCAAACGCCGTTAATAGTTTTCTAGCAACAAAATACAAAGGGAGAAGTGTTATTGTTAAAAGTGTTGTTTCTTTTACATTTCCATCACAATTTTGTATAGTTGAACATTAGAAACAATAGCAATATTCTTTTTTTACAGTGCACACGTCACGTACGTGCGGCTTTTTGGCGCGAAATTCTCCCGCTTTTGGTGGAGAGCGTGTGCGACAATGTGGATGTGTTGACAAGTCAACAAGATTTCTTAAGAATTTAGCGGACGTCGTTGGGCATGTTTTTGTTGTAGTCTTAATTCGTAGAGAACAACTTTTAGTTTTGTTGCGGGATGTTGTTTTATTTAAACACCATATTTTTAACATTGTTCTTGTGTTTTGTATTATCTTTCAGGCCTGATATCATTGATCCCGCTATTCTACGTCCAGGCCGGCTGGATCAGCTGATATACATCCCTCTACCTGATGATAATGTAAGTTAGGTTAAAATTTAAAATCGAGTTTTCTCTCCAACTTAAGTTTCTAGGCTGTTTGCCCGTCGTCAGGGAGTTCTGCG
>JAOBBB020238593.1:0-11338 GCA_025331005.2 Zoanthus gigantus | reverse complement strand
TGTGGAGGAGCAAAACAAAAACCATGCAACGTCACACCCGCGAACTCAGTGGATCAGTGACGCTAATGGATAGTGTGTGTGAGTGAATCAGGGTTGCCAAAAAGATTTAGAGTAGCTGGAGTTACCAAAAGAGTAGGGGGTGGTCCCATAAAACATGTCTTACTTTGATCGCTGCCTCAATCATTCTCACTCTTATGAAAATATAGCTACAAGCATTTAGAGTAGTGGGCGCATTTTTCAGAGTAGCCAGTGAAATGTACTGTTTGCCAGCTTATTTTGACAACCCTAACTGTCCTGGTTCAATAGTATTTATAAAAACCACAGCCTTAATTACTTGAGATTTTTTTTAACAGCTCAACCAAAAGACAAAATGGATTAGTTTCAGCTATTGGTAAGTATTTGTTTGTTTGTGATTTTATCATTTTAAGTAGAAAATCTTTTATTGCTGCCATTTTTTTTCTTTTTTGCCTATTACTGGCTGCCCTGTTTATTTCTATGGTATTTTCCTACACATAGCAATCATTGCATTTCTAAGGGTATTCTCAAGCAAGTAATATTCTTACTCTCAACAGGCTGTTTCTTTATGAAGCAGCTTGTTCTTTAACAATGTAAAAAATGTAACAACTCACACTCTCATGGCCAATGTTGATGTGGAGTTTCTCATAGGTTGCAGTTCTACACCATCGCATAATATCAGATGCCCTGCCTGTAGAACTACTAATTTTCTCAGCATTTTTAGTTGCTCCGTAAAGGCACTAACTCTTGAAACCTCTACTTTGTTTTCCACATTCAGTGACTATCAAACATTTCAACTTAAAGATTTTCTAATAGTTATTTTGATTTTTGTCTTCCTTTTGTTATGTTGTAAAATTTTTGGTTTGTTTTAAATGTAACAATCATTGCTGATAACTTGCAGGCCAGCAGAATGGGATCCAGACTCCTGAAGTTGATCCTGATGCAGAGGCAGAAGCTGTGGCACAGTTGATGCTGATTAGTAGCCCAAGGCCAGTGCCACCAAGTAAGTCCTGTTTGACTTACTCTCAGTAGTACAATCAAAATCTCAGAACACTAAATAGTTTGCATAATAAGTGAATTTTTGCAGTTAACTTGTTCTTGGTCTGACCATGTTTAGTATTTATTTATTTATTTATTTATTTATTTATTTATTTATTTATTTATTTATTTATTATTACGATTTAACCCCTTGCCTGCAAGGGCCAAACATCCCTCCAACCAGCAGCCGTATTGGATTTTTTATAAAATTCTAAAATTTACTAGGAAAAAGCATCTTTTCAGAAATATTAAAATGCACTTAGATTAAGTATATTCCTCTTGCCCTATGGTTCCCTTGTACAGCTTCTTGGCAAATTCCTTGACAATGTGCATCTGGAGTTTCACTTTTTTGACTGAACATTTTCACTGTTTCCACCGGCTGCAGTATCTTACAAGTTCAGACTCTTCAGGATCACTTGGCTCAAATTCAGTCACTAAAATCACTAACATCAAAGTCTTGATTGCGAAAACATTCCAGCAACAGCTTCTGCGTTCATTCTTCTTTTTCTGCGAAAGAGCCGCTATTTTGAAAATTTTGAAAATATAAACAAAAACCTGATAAACAATTTTATTTGGTTAGCAGTCTTTCAAAAATAGTGCCAGACCTTTCCCAACGAAATGAAGCCATTTGAATTAAGCCAATAAGTTCATTTCCATTAAATCATTTTCACTTTATGATCAGTCTGTTGTCAGTATAATTATTGTCCACCCACTTTTAAAATTTTTCTGTGGTCCATTTAATGTAGGGTCCATTTAATGTAGCTGTGAACAAACAACACAAGAGGGTGATTAAATATGTAACTTTAATACTTGGGATTGGAGCTGCTATGGCTGTAAAATCTTTAATGTTAAGTTTTTATAAGTTAATGTCATATTCCGCAGGTGATCGCTGCCAGTCACGCTCTCCTTCATCTGATGGGGAAGATGCAGATACAGAGGTTGTTCGACGAACAGCAAAGGAATACTTTTACAGACACAGGGGATCCTTTTCTGGACCCACTATGGTCAACAGCAGAAGGTCACAATTCACAAGTAGGAAAAGGTACTTAAAACTTAAGTCTAAATAGTATATTTTTGCTGTAAGCTCCAATCCAAAAACAAGCAGCACACCAATCTTTATTTAATTATCACGACTAATTAGGCTGCCTGGTGAACTTATAAGATGCAGTTGAGAGAAATTTGGTTGATTTTGCAATTTTTCTTGAAGATCTACCTTTTTCTAATCATGATGAACATTTTTCCATGTTACATTTTCTGGAGGGTCTAAGGTCTTGTGTAATTGTATTTCCAGACTTAGTTTTCTGCACCTCATGATCACTCGTTCGTCAAATGTTAATGATCTGATGTTGCATTTTTCTTTAAAATTTCAGTTAAACTTTGTTGTTTCAAAGGGAAAGTAGCTCATAACTGGTTCAGCATTAAATATCTTGTGCTGTGCAAACATTTCATTTTTTGTTGTTTTTGAGAAAAATTTTCTCAAAGATGAAGGAGACTCAGAAAATGGCAGATCTTGTCAAATCCTTCTGTAGTAAACTAATTAACAAAAGATGATGTAAAACGGTCAGGACAGCCAGATTGAGAAATCCATAATATGATAATAAATAGACTTTTGTCACTGTCACTTTCTGACACCTGTTTTGTAAACTTGAGTTCAAAAATAAAGGACACAATTCAGTCCAAGGAAAACAGAAATGAAATAAAAAAATGTGGTGAATTCTAAATATGAAGATTAAAGATCAGTTCTAACAAACTTTTACTTAACGTTTCCGAAACTGAGGTTCACAGTTCCTTCATCAGAAAGTTTGTGTGGATTCCAGATATCGATTTTCACATTTGCAGTTGCTGCTGAGAACAGTGACAACGTATTCAATTTGTACGGTCTTAGCCTCTGTATGAAGTTAAATATTCCTAAATGCCAATGCAGTTTTACTGTACTTAAAACTGTGTGTATTGTTGGAGGTGTGACTTCTCGCTCTCTTACAAGTAGTTTTGAATATTTAACAACAAAACGAGGCTAAGACCATAAAATGAATCTGCAGTCGTTTAAATCAGCAGCAATTGAGAAATTAAAACTGGTCTATTATAACCCTGAATGAATGGTCTATTGCTGTCATCGAGTCCCAAACATTGGGAACTCAAGCTACTCAGTCATGTACTATAAAAAGCCAACCGGTTAATAATTTTTTCCCCCATAGGAACAGTTTTAAGCATCGCTTATCAACATCTCTAAATTTACCTGCTGATCATCAGTACGTGAAGTGCAACATATCACCAGATTCGTCAATGGATGGTGAATATGAATTTGACCACAATTCTGACTTGGATGATGACGAAGACAGTGAAGTTGATCAAGTGATGCAAGATGTTATTAGAAGGGATGAACTGAGCGACAGCGGTTTTGGTCAGGCAGTGGATGACAAAGAAGAAAAAGAAAACTACAAAAGAAATCCATCACGCTTCTCAAAATCACGTCGCAAAAACAACATGGAAGAAAAGCTCAATGAAATAGTTGGTGCTGATGCACTGCTAACGCTAGCCAGCTCAGCTTGCCCTCCTGTGACAGCTGGAAATCAAAATGTCATACGACAACATTTAGCTATGGTATCAAGCTGAAAGAAAGCATGGTTACCATCTGATGGCTTTTGATTGCTGTTGCTGGGGTTATTTTTGATGGCCCCTGAGGATGTTTTAAACTGAAGCTAGAATTAAAATGATATTCAAATGCAAGTAAGAATTATTATCCCTTAATAGACACCAACCTGGCCCATCAAAGAAACCACTGACTGCATGGTCAAGTACAGTCAGATATAATATAGACTTTTCTGAATGTTCAAAACTTGTGCCAGACCAAACCACTGACAATTTAAAGCCTATTTAAGTTGAGCTACAGCAATATTTCTGTAGACATTAAATCAACAACAAAGTTGTTACATTTTGTAGAAAAAAATAATTTTAGAACAGATTAGTCTATTAGCATATTTTAAAATGTTAATGTTAGAAATGAATCATTGCCATCATTTTGCTGTTGTGTTTTGAGAAGAGGTGATTAGATATAAAATTATAGAAATATATATATAAGACATTAAGTAAGTGTTAAATAATTTCAAGAATGCCAGAAAGATTAACTTTTTAGAATGAAATTTTATATTAATATTGCTTTCAGTTGTTCGAAAGCACCATTAAAAGTAAACTCTGCCCTTTTTGGGGCAGTTAGTTCTGTCAAAATTATATTTACATATTTATACTTCATAACTGTCAGGTAAAAGAAAACTACCATTTCTTTGTAGAAGTAGAGATGGTTTCCAGATTATTTGTTACAATATGTTTTTACTTGATCTGCCGACAATATCATTAAATTGCAAAGCAGTAACTACATTATAACAAAAAGTTGTATTTCCTCTTTTTATTTGCCATTCAACACTTGTCTGCTTTAAAAAGTCCAAATGAAAAATATGTTAATTCTTAAGACCATTTTCTTTTTCATTATTGTTTTGAAGAACTATCACTAATAATTAATTTAGTAAAAGTGATTAAGTACAATTTACATATCAAAATTAATATGCTTTGAATTGCAGCCTTATAATTGTATCATAATTATGTCATTTAGATTAAAAACTTGATCTCTCTCTTTTATTCACTGGAACTTTTAGTGCTGAATGCCATCTAAGGTAGAGACTATAAACATTTCATACACTACTAAATAATGGTCATGAAATGCAGTCATGCAAAGAAGTTAAGCTATTTTGATTCTGGATTAACCAACCCAAGTTTGGTGCTCTCTTTGATATCAATTTGATAAGACTTGATATATAATAATTATTCATTTCACAAAGATTATTTTAAGGCCGTTATGCATCTTTTCATTGCATATTTCCTGTTTCCACAGAGTTTTTCATTATTCATTGTTTCCCTAGTTTGCATTTACTTTTACAAGGTAGTTTAGAAGCAAGAAAGAAATTTGGTGTGCAATTATTTCTTATGAGTTTTGGTTGGTACTCAGTCTTGTTTAGTATTCAGTTTCTAGCATACTGCATTAAACTTGATGATGGGTTGATTTTAAAGTTTATTATTTTGCTCATAAACCTATTCTCTGTACATTAATTCCAATTCTACAAAAAAAATATCATTTTTCATTCGGACAAAATTCAACATAAATGCAGTTAATAAGTTTTGCAAGGTCGGACCAGTGATTAAAGTAAACTAAAACACTATATAGTATTAGATCTTGTTCAAACCAATTAAGTAAGATGTCAAATGTTCTGAGAGTTAGACGTATTATAAGGGATATTTCTATGCCAGTACATTTTATAATTTGCTAAAAGGAGGTAAAAACAAGAATTTATTTAATGGCAAACCAAAATATAATGGGAAATGGAATTTTCTTAGTAATTATTACTCACTGTAAAATATCAGTCACCCAGGTGACAGAAATAAAGAAAAAAACTTGCAATTTCATTTTTTAGTACCATTGCTATCTATTTTACTATCTTACTTAAAATTTAAACACTATAGATAAATGTACTTGAATACAATTGGAATCGAAGACTGTTCATTGGTAGAGTAATTTCTCTCCATTTAAACAGTTCAAATCTCTTTCATTTTAAACTTGCAATGAAAAAATATATTTTTGAAATTAGAAGTGTCATTAAATTTGTCAAGTCAGCTTCTATTATGTATAATAATGCATTCATTAGTATTATTTGTTTTGTTCAAATATTTAAAATCTGTCGAGATGAAAAAGAATTATGCCTACAATTTTGATTTCATTTTAGTTTGACTTCACAATATTTTTTCAAACCAACTGGTTCTACTTTAAAAAATGTTTCAAAAATTACTATAACTATATCATCCAATTCTAGCTTGTATTTGTCAAACCATTTTTTACATCAACCAATTCCTCAACTGTTTAGACCTTGGAATAATGTTTTGTTCTTCAACAACTCTGCAATAATTACATTTCATATTTTCCACGCAGTTTTTACTTAACAAGTACTTTATTATAAAATTAAAATAATTTATACTGATCCTCAATTTTCCTTACATTTACATCAACTTGAATGGGTTTAGTTTAGTCAACTAATTATGTATTGTAAGGATTTGATATTGCACTTAATAAACAGCTTACATTTGGAATGTTATAGCTTAATCCACCACTTACATTGATCATAAAATTGAAATCTTGATTTGTCTAACTTGTGTACTGTATTATTTTACTACTCACTACCTAAACTCATTATTATTAAAAACTATGTAATCTATGTTGATAATTATATATTTATCTTGTTTTGTTAGTCTGAATAAAGGCACTACTTATAATTTCTATGTTGACAAGAAAAAAATTGTGGCATTCTTCAAAACATCTAACCCCAAAAATCTGTTTATCCTTATTTTCACTGTTATTTGTAAACTTGTATAAGATGAACAATAGCAGGTTTTTTAATGCATGATGATGACGATAAGAAAACTTGAATAGGAGAATAAAATCTTATAAATTTTCAAACATTTTGGGCTGTAATTATTATTTACTTCCAATGAATATCAATAAACAATGTAAATAAAATAATCAAACCATTGTGTGATCTTTTGCCTTTGTACTTTAGACAACATGTTTGGAGCTCTCAGCTCTAACACTGAATTGAAGGCATGTTGTTTATGTCAAATGAGAATTGGTGTCAACTGAATACTATTAATTTTATGGTCTAAGTGTTGTAAATAAACTTGGCCTTAAAAGTGATCAAGGAATGCTAGCCATAGTTGGGTGGTTCATACTAACAACTTTTAATTTGAAAATGCAAAATAAAATTTGAGAAAAAAAAGAAAACAAAGGGGGACTTTTAATTTTGTTATTTGCAAGGGTTTCAAGAAACTGAAAAGTAGGAGTTGAAAGTTTTCAAGGGTCAGAGGAACAAGCTTTCTAGGGGAGTCTGAAATTTAGTTTGCAAAAAGGACCCATTTCCTACATTTTGAAGGCCAGTTGTTAAAAAAGTAGTGTTTTATCACAGTTGAAAGTTCTGGATTTTTTTCTGCACAATCAACATTTAACATGGTAAACTGCTGGACTGATAATTCTATTGTTGCAAATTATTTGACAGTACGGAATAGCTAATATCCAATTATTGCAAGTGTTTTATAATTATTCAATATCTATGCTCTATTTCCTTTAGATTTTCTGCAAAGATCGGCAGCAAATTGACCTCTGTTTTTGCCAAAAGTCAAAGCTTTTTTCTAGAATCAATTTATACACATATGGAAAAGCAACATCTTATGCCACTAAATTCTGAGCATCTTAAGTGAAAACAGAGGTCGGAAATAAGGATTATAGTAAACATCGCTTGTGACACACTACACCTTGTTTTGAAACCCCTATATATTACAAGGGAAATTTCTGACCCTGAAGATTTTTTAAAAATTATCGCTAAAATTAATATCTTACCAAGGGTTAGTGTTAATGGGCATTTGAACAACTAGAGTGGGCTTAGGGGGCCACACAATTATGTCTGTTGGAACCCTCTCACTACTAAACTCTACCATAATATAAGACCATACAATTTACAATTTTTATGGCTCCTGAAAAGTCGAATGGAGCCATAATGTGTCAGGAAGTCCAAACATGTTTTCCTGCATTTTGAGAAAGATGGTATTATTAGGTATCAGCAGTTTAAAAAATGTTTCTTTTTTCTGCTATACAATAATATATCCAACTTTAAAAACGAGGTAACGGACTATAATTTTATTTTCATTAGAGGCAAGTAATAAATAATCTGTACATGTTCACCCCTTGCTACATGAAAATGCAGTCAGCTGTTTATTTTACTTTTAAAAACACAATTAATAGCATTCTAAGTTCACGTCACTGAACAAAATACAAATTCACCAGTTGAAACAAATGATTTTTTCTGAGAGCTCCTGTTTGCAGGAGCCATACACAGTGCCTTTTGTTGTCAGAGTATTCAAATTCTGGTTTTCATTAGTAAAATTATTTATAATTGTATTTATAAATTTACAGAGCAAAGTAAGAGCAAACAGTGAAAGCTCTATTCTATTAATTTACTATATTTACACAGATTTTTCATAAAACTAATCTTGTATCTGGTCATTTCAAAATTATTACAGAACAATGTCTTTTAGTCTTTTGTCTGCTTGCAAAGTGCTTTTAAGTCCACTAATATCCATGTCAGTAGGTTTTACCAAATTGGTCAAACAATGGAATTGGAGAGATGACTGTTTCAAATCTCTGTGAAAAGAAATATAAAAATATAAACTGATTAGATGCAAACAATTGTTTTATTGCAATTAAGTATCACCTTATTAGTTTGTGTTACAATAATCACAGCTGCTAAAAGTTCAGTGTGAAATTAAACAAAATCACTGAGAAATTCTTACTGTACAGTCCTAGTATTGTGACTGCTATGGGCTGCTGTTTGCTTCAAAATAAATTTTGATAAATAATTTATATAAAATAAAAAATGTGTCACAAATAGGCTGACTGCTACCAGAAACATGACTTATTTCATTATTTCAGTACATATAACATACTAAAAATAACCAATGGTGGTGAAAGTGTGTGCTAGAACACTTGTGTTAATGGATTTTCAAGAAAACTTCTGTCAAGTATTGAAACTGGTTAGACATCACATTGGGAAGTTAACCATAACAAATTTTCAGTCGTATAGCGTACTGCATATAGTCTCAGAGTTTGCCACCGTTATTCATTACACTTCAGTAATAGCATACATGATTTTTAACCTTTGACATGTGAAAACAGCATGGTAAATTGGTTCCAATGTCCATTCACATCGAATCATCCAAACAATGCTTCATTGCTTGTTGCTCATCTTTTGACATGCATCACACCGAGAAGTGAGCATTATTTAAAGCTGTTTCTTTCTATTTTCAATTATTTAAATGTACATATATTAACAGTCCAATGATGCAAAAATTTGGCTTTAAAAATAATAATTGAGTACACTGGCCGAGTCAGCAGCCAGCTTTTAAAAATTAATACTCTTGTTCGAGTGGAAATACATTCTGCTTGGTTTACGAGGAATTATCAATCAATTTTGGCAGAATAATTTTCTTCCACAATTGAGAGATGTATTCAAGTCTTATTTGTGCTAGCAATATATAATATGTGACACAAGTTATATTAATTTATCTAAAGTATATAATTTTATAGGTTTGAAGCAAACAATATGCCATGGATTAATACCATCGCCTGTGATGTCAGAGCTAGTGCTTAATAAATGGTTTAGTATCTACATGTTGTTAATAATCAAATGCAATTAACTTAAAACAAAATGGTGGAAATTATAATCCTTCTTACCTGAGATGTGATATGTTTGCTGGGTTCTTGTTCCCTAAAATGTTTTGTGCCATAAGGTAAACTGAAAGAATGAAGCAACAAATTTTCATATACCATAGGTTTAAAAATGAAATTGTACTGTGGTCTAAACATTGACCATGTGAATGGTTGATAGAAATGTGAATACAATCTAATTAGATTGTATTCACATTTCTATCCACCATTCACATAAGTAATTGTGAGAGATTGAGAAGCCTTTATAAACATGTTCAAGCTTCAATGGAATTCTGAGCTATGATAATGGTATGTAATACTTTTACAAACTGAGCTATAAAGCCTCTACTGGGAGTGCAGGACATCAGTGCCACTCTGAGAGTTGAGATATTACTGAGACTAAGCTTGTACTGTGTTGTGGATAAAGGTTATAAAGAATGCTTGCAATTAATTTTATGCAACTGAAAAGGCAAAGCTAGCTAAATCCTTTACAAGCCTAGTGACCTATGGAGCCGGCACTTATGTCCAGTTTCTGTAGTGTTAATAAGCAGATGAGAATCTTTGACTCCCAAAGATGGGACACAAATCCATCGCAGGTTAACTCCCAGCAGACGCTGGTACTCATCTACCTACCCTGGAAGGATGGAAAGCTGAGTTAGCTTAGGAGGAAAAGAAAGTCACACAAAGATTCAAATATCAGCAGAGCCAGAATCAAACCAGGAATGTTGTGGTTGGAAGGCAGAGATCTTATCAACTGTGCCAACCATGCCTGCCTCCGAGTGTGTCTGTGCCTGAGCACTAATGCTAACATCCTTCCACCTGTTTAATTTTCACCGACCCCTCCACCTGTTTCCAACACCCCTACCACCTGTTTAATTTCCACCGACCCCTCCACCTGTTTCCACCAACTCTCCACCTGTTTCCACCACCCCTCTACCTGCTTCCAACATTTTAAAAAAAATGTTTTTAAAATTAACAATTTACCTCCCAAATGCTGAATCTGTGTGTAACAATGGCTCATATGGGTAACTTCTTTGTGTAAAAGGCATAAATCTAAAACAAACGTTTCTCTGTTTAGTACAACGTAGAAATCTACAAATTTTTATTCATTTTACAAAATACAACAGACATATAAAACTGTATTTGTGAAAATAGTCAGTAACAATAATTTGCAAAACTGAGAAATAATTGCACTTCAGAAAAGATAAGAAAAATGGTGTGTTAAATGTTTGCTTCACTTAACTAGAACTGGCATTTTGAGGACTAACCCTTCATCGGAGCAACAAACTATAATTTTATTGTATATTAACCTGCTTTAATAAAGAAATCAGAAATAATTCTTACTTGTCATCAATTAACCGAGATACCCACTCTTGTGCTTTCACTTCAGCTCTAATTTAAGAAAACACACTGTCAGTTACAATCATAACAAATAACTGAATGTTTGTTTCCACTTCTTATCAATCATTTCCACATCACCCCAGTTTCTACTTGGATTACAATTAAACAAAAGTTCTGAATTATAATGTTCTAAAAGTGAAATTTAAGGTTTCTAACTGCATGCAAGTCTGGTATGTTAAATACTGTTCTTGTGATGACACAAAGATTTCAAGCCTCAATAACAGTTTTCCACCCAGTTAATGCCATAACTTCAGTTTCTGTGTGTTTTATAAATAAAAGTCATTGACTCCCCCTGGACAAGATACTATTGATTCATTTAACAATTAGACCTCGAGGACGAATGGACTATAAGTCAATAGCCCACGAGGCCATAGGCCGAATGGGCTATTCAAACTCGTAGTCCATGAGGCCGAAAGGTCTAATTGTTTTAGTATAAGCCTACTAATCAGTCAAAACAAGGATGTACAAATTAAATTAGCGATCAAATCCTCTGATATTATAGAAAAACGCAGCTCATTACTATTTTGATCCGCCATCTTTTCTCTACTAATAGGCTATCACAAATAGACCTCTAGTAGAGTAGCCAAT